>JAJIYU010001491.1:0-35808 GCA_030144865.1 Tinospora cordifolia | reverse complement strand
TGAATCAAATCTAAAACTGAAAATTATTTTAGAATGCTAGAACTAAAAATCTTTTGATTTTAAAACCATACACACAATGAACATGCTAGAACTTTGAATAAGAAAAAAGGGGTGTAAGAGAAATCACTTCCACCTTAAATGCGTCCCTTATGCGCGCCTCTAAAATTTGGCAGAGTTCCGTTGCTTCAAGTTTTTCAAACACTCAAGAACTCTTAAGAACACTCAAGAATAGTTCAAGATCACTTAAGAACTAAGGGGATTGCCAAGAAGAAGGCTAGAGAGATTCAAGAGGGACTAGTATGCTCTTGAATTAGGATGAGATGAATTATGAGCATGGGGGTCCTTTATATAGAGTTCAAACTAGTGTAAAATGGTAAGTTTTTTGGTGGAAAACTTACAAAAATTCAAATTTTCGTGCCCCCCAAGCATAGGAGATTAGAAGGAAATTTTTTTTGAAAATTTTTGGGATTTTAGAAACCATTTGTTCGGATTTTTGAAACATTTTTACTAATTTAATTTGGATTTTTGGTTATTATTTTCGGAGCTTTGGATCATACTCACGATTGCGTTCGTGATCAAGATCGGGCGGGTGGAACGTCGCCCATTAGATCTCCTCGATCACAGCACTAGATTCAAGATTAGATCAGGTGGATGAAATCTGGTACGTCCAATAAACCTCAATTGCGGTGTGTGTTCGCGTTCACGATTAACGAATTCGTTCTGGACTGTCAGATTATCCTCAAGACACGCACATATCAATTGAGGTCAGGCGGGTTGATCGTGAGCCGTAGATGGTCCTCGAGCTCTGTGTGCGGATTGCGTTCGTGATTACTGAAAACTATCTAGACCGTTAGATCTGGATTGATCGATTGTAGCCTGTTGGATCTTCCTCGATCGATGCATCCGTTCGCAATCTTCCTCGAGTGCCTCAATCTGGGCCATTAGATGAACCTCGAATCTGGTGTCAATCTTGATCAGATGAGATGCATCCAACCGTTAGATTGACTTGATCATTTTGGGCCGTTGGATCTCATTGATTCGGTGCTCCTTGGTGCCGTTTTAGACTTCAATCTCATTCGTTGGATTTTACAGATTCGTTTTGAACCGTTAGATGCAGTTTGTAATTATCAAATTGCTTTTCTAAGTTGCAATTATCCGAAATTTTGCTAATTAGACACTTCCTAAATGATATAAACTTGATTTTCTTGTGTATTCCTTACTATTTTGATGATTTGCTAATATCTTTCCCTTTCTAATTATTTAGTATTGCATTTATTTGATATTTTTCTATTTCCTTAATATTTTTAATGCCAAAAATTAAATAATCTATATTTTTCATTTCTATGTATTTTTATTTATTTCATATTCCATTTTCAGATAATAATTTATGAAATTATACACTAATGCTTTATTTATTTTTTTTATAAATACATGTACACTACATTTTTATTTAATTTTCAGTGTACATATTCCCATAATATGTGGTATTTATTATGCTAACACACACCTTATTTATTTGCATATTAGCAAATATGTGTATATACTTTATTTCTAATTAATTCTACTAAACCTTAATTTTCATTTAATTATCAAATTAAGGTCTTATTTGCTTAATTTTTCTATATCTCTAATATATTTTATTTTTCATGTGCCAACCACAATTTGCACCTAAAATTTTATTAAAATCTTTGAAATTAATTTACAAAATTCTGGGTATTACAGTTCGTCCAAAATTTGACTTTGATAGAAATCTTTAGTCTTAGGTAAATTAAGAATCTAAAAATTGAGAAAAGTGAGGAGTGAAAACCAAATCACAAGTGGAGAGAATTTTTTATAGATTATTGAAATAATCAAATCTATCTTGTACACTGCTTAGGAATGATCACTATCCAAAGAGCATACAATCAAATCACCAGTGGAGAGAATTTTTTATAGTCCTAGCACTTATAATCCTTTGTAGTCAATTTTGAGCCTTAAAGCCTATTTTCTTGTAATGAACCTAAACAATATAAACACTTTATCCTTTTATGCATATCTTTATTGAACCTATTTGTGTGCACTCATGGTTATAATAATGCTTGCTCTGATGATGTGAGAGGAGGAGATGATGACATTAAGAAAAAAAAAAGAAAAAAAAGAAAAAAAGGTTATATTTATTTAGTTTTTTAGTATTGTCAATGAAAGTTGAGCTTCTTACTTTGGTATGGGTGTATATATGGGTGCTGATTGAAGTGCATGCCCAATCATAAGTTTGGGGGAGATGTGAAAATAAGGTTCAGAGCATGAACAAAGAAAAACAAGAAGTATACATAGAGGATCAAGCTGCAATAAGAAAATCAAACAAAGAAGGTTGTTATTGTTGCTATGAGTATGCACTTGAGTCAAAATTAAAATCCTACCACACTTATACCTTGAAACAGGCCACGTTACAAACTAAAAGAAAGACCACTGATCTTAACTAGTGTTTGACTTGAGTAGAGGATAGATACAGGAGGGTATTGAGAGGGATTGTGCACTTGGGTATTAGGAGAGGGGTTGTGTACTTAAGTATTAGGAGATGATTTCTGTGAGTGGGATGGTAACTACAAATCACTGACAAGGTCTAGGAGGATTAAGATACGGACAGATGAGAGCATGAAGGAGAAGAAGAATGGAGGATGGACTGAAAATTTGGACAACCAAAATGGCCCTACGAACAAGTTAATGAATCACAAACTATAGGAATGGAAGATGAAGGTCACAATGATGAGTGAAATGAATTTAACTCTATATGGTATGGTGTGTAAGTTTTAAAGTTTGAGTCATTTTTGGGGACAAACAATAGTTTAAGTTTGGAAGTATTTGTTAGTTGCATTGCATGCTAACCACACTATATATATTTTATATATGTTTTACGTGATTTTAGATAGGAAATAAGACAAATTTTTTATAATTAGGTGACTGATCATTTATATTAACATTGCATATTATTTATTATATCTGAGAATTTCAATATGATTTTCATGGGTTTATATTTATGATTTAATGTTCGAGGAAGGTTTTCTATGGTTTGTATAGTTTAGATTATGCAAAAAGGGACATATAAGCAATATACGAGAAGGATATGGCTAAGGACTCAAAAGAATGCACCACAACGCAAAGAAAATAATGAAAAAACGAAGGCAGTGAAACTCTATCGTGGTAGTGTGAGAAAAATAGCAATAGTTCATATTTTTTGTGGAAATTGAGCTTAGCGATGAATACTGTGGTATTATGATTAGGGGGTCTTTTTAGGATTTATTTAGTGGTGTTTTACATGAGTCTTGAGAGACATATAAACAAACCCTTGTACTAGGTTTTCATAATTTAGTTGTAGGTTCTAATTGCTGTTGATGGCCAGTGAAGAGAAGACAGCAGAAAAAAGGAGAAAGACAAAGAATGAGGTCAAAATTCTTCAGATTTGTTTAATTCTTTATGCTGTGAACTATATATTATGTTTGGCTAAGCTCTTTAGATTTATAAAATATAATTTAGATTATTGGAACATTTCATTTTTATTTTGATTATTCTATTTTGAGGTATAATTTTATACTCTATGTTCTTAATGCTTTTATTGACTGGCCATCTATAAATCGATCTTAGGTTGTTAAACAAACTTGAGACAGAGGTTTAACAATTTGATAATCAAAGTCTAGACCTAGAAGGATCAATTGACTAAGAATTTGTTGATTCTATAAGAGGTTGCACGTGAATATTGTGTTATTGCATTAGTTTGTTAACTGTACGCTTCGATAAGGGGCATTAGGGAAGAAATTAATAGGTGTTAAGGCACATCGAGAGGGGGTTTTAATGATCAGTGCTATAACTTAAAAAATAGAAATTAGATTAATTGAAATAAAAATTAAAGGTGAATACATGATATTTTACTATCCTAGAATCATATTTGATATTGTTTTAAAACCAGCAATCATTTGTGTTTAGTTTGATTTTTGTTTAAAGTATTCAAACCTCGATGTGAAGCCTTAATAAATTACGACTAATATTAAATTGGAATTTAAGATTTTTAATCATATACCGCTCCGTGAAGAAGATATTTGGTTTCTTACATTACACTACTATTGTGATCCAGTATACTTGCGGTGATCTCAACATCGAATAGTTTGCAGAACATATTGGGTGTAGTATTGATGGAAGAAGTAAAAGTTGTTGCATATGCCTCACGAAAGTTAAAGATTCATGAGCAGAACTACCCAACATATGATCTAGAATTAGTAGCTATCGTATTTGCCCTAAAAATTTGGAGACACTACCTTTATGGCGAAAGGTTTGATTTGTACTCAGATCAAAAGAGTTGGAAATACACCTACACTAGGAAGGAGTTAAACCTTAGGCAGAGGAGATGGATGGAATTCCTTAAGGATTATGATTTTTAATTATACTACCATCCAAGAAAGGCCAATATAGTAGTTGATGCCTTGAGTTGGAAGTTTAACAAGCATGAGGACGAAAAGGGCTAAATGTACCAATTAACTAAAGATTTCAATTTGGGCATAACTTTAGTTGAGAAGTAGGCTTACCTCTACACCATGACTTGTCAACTGGATCTTTTATATTAGATCAAGGATGAAGAAGTGCAAGATAAGTTGCTCACAAGCGTGATAGAAGGAGTTGAATAGGGTAAGCATATTGAGTTTAGGATAGCCACTAAAAATACCCTAAGGCTTGGAGATAGATTTTTTGTGCCTCAGAATGGACATATGTAATAACCTAAAAACTTTGTACTCAATTAAATGAAAATTATCATTTATTTGGTGATATTTGTGTGCAAAATGAAACCGGGTTTATTTAAGGGCTAAATTTGGTAGGTCCTAAAAGTCTTATTTAGTAACCCTTAGAGATCCAAAACAACCTAGAATGAAGCAAAGTGACTTGAACCGACCAATTGAACAACATATCCAAAAAGCAGCTTAATTAGTCAAGAATTGGGTTTTCATTTGCCAAACACCCTTTCGGGGGTCCAAGTTTAGAAAAAATTGACATTTGGGGTACTTTGGGGAATTGAAATGACCCAAAATGAAATGGGACGACATGAACTATCAAAATAAATAACATATCCAAAAATCAGAACATATGGCCAAGATTTTGATTTTTATTTGCGTAGTGACCTCAGTGGGTTCTAAATAGAGAAAGTTTTTAAAGGAAAATCACCTGGGCTAAACTATACCTCAAAATTTGCATTAGGTTCATGTGATTTCAAAACTATAGGTTATAAATCATAATTCCTTATAAATAAGGAGATATTAATTTTTACTTGATTTTTGTAAACCCATGAAGTCATGGCTACCCTAAGCATATGCAAATCACATGGGTGGAAGGCCATGTTATAATACCCTAAATTCTCTATACTCAATCAAATGAAATTTATCATTTATTTAGGTAAATTTGGGTGCAAAATAAAACCAGGCTCATTTCAGGGCTAAATTTGGCAAGTTCCACCCTTAGGTACCCAAAACAACTTAAAATGAAGTAAGGTGACATGAACCAACTAATGAGACAACATATAAAAAAAATTAGAACAATTGGTCGAGGTTAGAGTTTTCATTTGCCAAATACCTTTCAGAGGGTCCAAATTAGGAAAGAATTGGCATTTAGGATACTTGAAGGGATCGAAATGACATATGCAAAAATCAGAATAATTGGTCAAGATTTAGATTTTCATTGGCCTAGTGACCTCAATGGAATTTAAATAAGGAAAGCTTTTGAGGGAAAATCACCTTGGGCCAAACCATACATATAAATTTGCGTTAAGTTCATATGATTCCAAAACTTTAGGTTATAAATCTTAATTTCTTGTAAATAAGAAGATATTAATTTTTATTTGATTTTTGTGAACCCATAAGTCATGGCCACCCTAAGCATGTGCAAGTCACATGGGCAGAACACCATGATCATGTGTACTCTCACCCTACCCTGAGCTCCATGGGATGTTTCCTTTATTTGAGTTCATGAGAATGATTCCATGTGCCATGAAAATGATCAAGTATGCCACACCTATGAGATGTTCCACTTAGTATTAAGAAACCATGAATGAATGATTCCATATGCACCATGATGTGATCATGTACACAATGCACTACACACCGAAAACATTCCAAATAATCAAAATTAGAAGTTTGTAATTTAAGAATAGAAGTTGCTGAAAAATGTTTCCAAATACCCAAGGAACAAGATTAGAAGTTTTTAATCCAAAAATAGAAGTTGCTAAAAATTTTTTCTAAACACCTTAGGAACAAGATTAGAAGTTTCTAGTTCAAAATGGAAGATTGCCAAATCTTGTTGATTTGGTGTGCATAAGAAAAGGAATCCATTACCAAAACATATTAGAAAGTTGCCTTACTCACAATATCACACCTAGATTAACTTCCAATCAAAGAATAGTAAGTATTCTACATCCTTTTTGTGTTCACACATAAATAGGAAATCAAATAAAGCTTATATCTTGTATTCACACTAGGAATTCTAAACCAAATCAACCCACATTCTAAATCGTGTGCACACTCAATCTATGCATTCCAAAACGTCCCAATAGGGGAATGGAAAGGTTTCCTAGTGTGAACATGCCCAAATCGTCCTCTAGTGCTCATGAAACTCTATATAAATCCCTTCATGCTCTCATTCTTCTCATCCCAAAGCAAAGAGTTGACACTTCCCTCTTTGCTTGTTTTTGCCCTCTTCTTGGCAGCTCTTCTCACTCTCTTTTCTTTCTTGTGTGGGAAGTTCTCATTTCAATATTTTACAGAGTTGTTGAAGTAGTTTTGTTGGTGATTAGAAGTTTTTGAAGTTTTGAAAGTGGTAGATAAGGGGAACCTATGTTGGATTCAACAAGAAACTTGGATTAAGGTGGAGGAGATTTCTTGAACTTCTATTTTGCTCTTTCAAATTTCTAGCATGTTCATGCTTGTTTAAATTCTAATTTTCAGCATGTTTTATTTTAGTTTCAACATGTTTAATTATATTTTAATTTTAGTTTAGCATGTTTTTATGTTTTAATCACCTATGAGAGTATGCCATGTTTAAAATCCATGTATAGGATTTAATTCAATGTTTTAAGCATGCTATGTGATGTTTTTTATGTTTTCGTGGTTGTTTAAAATTCTGATATTTATATTCTGAATTTCTTTCATGATTATGTGATCTTCAACATAAGAAAGTGAAGATAAAAACCATATAACATAATAGTAATCTAAATGATGCTATGGTTGTTCTTTACATATACGTATGAGTAACATCACTAAGTGTGGATGTGTTTTAAATACTTTAAATGTGGATATGTGATCCTTATTTCCAATGGAATGTTACAAGATGAATTGTCATTCTATCCTAGAATATGAGTATTTTAATGAAGAACATCAAAGGTATTAGATTTAGAAAGTATTAACTCAATTAGGTTTGACCTACGCTTTGAGTTAAAATTAGAATGCACTACCTTCTATTTTGAAATTAAAAACTATTTTGGAAATTGTTTTCAAAAAAGAAAGATGTGTTTTAAAATTTTTTGTTTGGATACAAAGACTGCAAGTTGTGCTGATAGTGGGTAAGCCTTGTCTTGAGTAAAGTTAAACATTGAAAGGGAGGTGGATTATCCCACCCTAGAAAGCATGGTTGCTAAACAGACTTCAGTGTCACTGCTTGATTTAGAGGTTGTCCCACCAGCTTGTACGAGTAGTCTGAGTTGAAGAACACTTTTACTTTCTATAAAAGAAAATTAGAAGGTAGAAAATTAGGACAAGAAACTGACTAGAAGTTGAAAAGGATGCCAAAATTGGTGTTTTGACTAGACAGAAGGTTGTGAGTCAACTAAATTGAAACCTTGGGTCTAGGGGAATGACCTTAGGTAGAAACATGCGTGGACAAGTATATCAAAAGCATAAAACTTTATGACATAGGTCAGAAACTGAAAATGTGTGAGAACTGAATCTTGTTTGGTTAGGACACAAGAGTGAAAAGATTCTATGACTTTAGTTTTTATGTGGTATGAGACGCATAGGCATTCGGGTCATGGAGGAAGCCTGGACTTGAAGAATGATAAACCATGTTTGGTGAATGATCAATAACTTTAGAAGAACTTGTTTTTCTATGCTTGGATGGTGTGGGACAGTTAGGTATAGTGGGCTTGGAAAACTTAGTTATCGAGACATTTACAAAATTGTTTGGGTGTGGCAATTTTTTATGTGAAAGTCTAAGTGGAAGGGCTAGAGAGGTATGAGAGACTTGAACCTGGAAGCTTAGATGGAATCCTGTTAACTTTGCTATGCTAGCGTGAAATTGCCTTATTGTATGATTGTTTAAGGTGACATGAACCAACTAATTCGACAACATATCCAAAAATTAGAACAATTGGTCAAGATTAGGGTTTTCATTTGCCAAACGCCCTTTAGATGGTACAAATTAGAAAGAATTGACATTTAGGATACTTCGGGGAATCGAAATGACCCGAAACGAAATGGAATGATATGAACTAACAAAATGAATGACATATCCAAAAATTAGGATAATTGGCCAAGATTTAGATTTTCATTTTCCTAGTGACCTTAGTGGGTCTTAAATAAGAAAAGTTTTTGCGAGAAAATCACCTTAGGCCAAACCATATCTTAAAATTTGCATTAGGTTCATGTGATTCCAAAACTATAGGTTATAAATCATAATTCCTTGCAAATAAGGAGATATTAGTTTTTATTTGATTTTTGTGAACCCATGAAGTCATGACCACTCCAAGCATGTACAAATCACGTTGGTGGAACACCATGATCATGTGCACCCTCACCCTACTTAAAGCTCCATGGGATGTGTTCTTTATTTTAATCCATACAAAATGATCCTATGTACCATGCAAATGATTCAATACATCACACCTATGAGAAGTTTTCCCATGGTTAGAAACCAAGACAAGTGATCCCATGTACCAAGATAAATGACTAAGTGTACCCATGCACCCTAAAATCGTCTACACCATGTGTGTGTGTGCGTTCCACATGTGCCAAATTCCAAATTAAGAATTCTTAAGACCTTGATCTTGTATCCCTCAAGTCTGATCATGTACTTACCAGCCACCTTTGCTCAGGGAAACAATTCCTAATAAAAAACGCCAAAATTAGAAGTGTTTCTATGCATGTTTATGTGATGATGAAGCAAGAAACAAGCAAAGAAAAGTTGCTAAGTGCCCAAATTTGATTCTATATGGATGTCCCAACTGAATTAGAACATAATCTATACCCATTTTGTGTTCACACTTGGTTAGGAAACAAAATTGTGCTCATATCGTTGAAATAGAAATCCTAGTGGGCCCACTTGCCCAAACCATGAGCACACTTGCCCAAACTATGAGTACACTTTCCCAAACCATGCAAAAACGTCCTAGATATGTATGGAAAGGTCCTCTTGTGATCTTGCCCAAAAGGTCCCCCCTTGTGCTCTTGAAAATCTATATAAACCGCCCAAGTTGCTTTCATTCTCCTCATCCCAAAGTAAAAGTTGAAATCCTCATCTTTGTTTATCCTAGTCTTCTTTTTGGCAAACCCTTATCACCTTCTTTGTTCTTGATTTCAATTTCAGTGAGAAGTTAGGATTTGTAGCTTTCTTTTCTTATTCTTGAAGTTCTAAAAGTCATAGATAAGGAGAATCTCTGCCAAATTCAACAAGAAACTCTAATTAGTGGAGGGGATTTCTAGAACACTACCTTTTTGTATTCCTAGCATGTTCATGCATTTGTAGTTTTAGATTCAGCATGTTTAATCATTTTTCAATTTCAGTTTAACATGTTTTTATGTTTTAATCACTCATGAGAACATGTCATGCTTAGAATCCATATTTAGGATTTATTTCAAAGTTTCGAGCATGTTAAATGATGTTTTCATGATTTCTTGGTTATTTAAAATTTTGAAATTTATATTCTAAATTTCTTTTGCGATTATGTGATCTTAAACATAAAAAAAAATGAATATAAGAACCACATACTGTCATGGTGACCTGTATGGGTGCTATGGGTGTTCTTAACACATGCTTGGAGTGTATGGTTGCAAAGTGCAACTAAGGGATACTTGGTATGTAGTATCCAATGAAAAGTAACAAAGAAATGTCTTTCCACCCTAAAGAGTGGTATCTAAATGAAGGACATCAAAGGAGTAAAACCCCTTTCAATCATAATGTCAACTTGAACTAATTTGATGTATGAATCACTTAATGTTTGAAAGTGTGTAAATTTGGATGTGTTAGAGATTTTGAAATAATAAGCTAGTTGTTTGATGGATGATCTTCTTGGCTATATCCTCTCCCCTCTATTTTTAACCTTTTCAGGAAATTGAATATGATGGTAATGAAAATTTGATAGTAGCTATGTTTGGAAAGCTTCTATTTTCTTTTATTCAATGTGTGGGCATGTTGCCAAGTTTTTTTTTATTAGACTTCTACTGAATTTTTGTTTTTAATTAAAGAGTTAAGTTCTCAAGTTTATGAATTAATTTAAGAATGTAAGTTTCTTTATTTTATTTGAATAAATAAAGAGTTTGAAGTATTCCTTTTTCTACTCATATTGTCTTTGTTGAATTGAATATTAAGCACAATGAAAAGTGTATTCATGAGGGATTTCATAAGTGTTAGAACAAAGGAATTGAGATGCAAGTTGTGTACTTGTAAATGTAACATAGGACCCAACCTGTCTTGTGGTTCAGCTTAAACCTATTTCTAGGGGGTTGGGGTGTTACAAATATTGACAACCTACTCGATTTGTAGACAATGGTTAGAACAAGAAGGTACACTACTCAATCCACCACTTCTAATGAGACAGAGTAGATGGATAAGGAAATACCTACTAGCATGGAGGCCTGAATGGAGAACTTGATGAATGAAGTTGCTCAGAGAGTTATGGATCAACTGATGAAGGCTTCACCCCAGATACTCCCTCAGGCAGTACTTTAGCCTCAACTACTTGAACCCATCCAGGTTCAACAGCCAGAACCTGTGGCCTAAGATCCTGAACGTCAGAGGGCTTAGGAGGGTTTGACGGACCTCTAGTACTAAGAGATGGAGGAAATTCTCTATGTACTAAAGGTAACTAGGTTAAGATAGGTGGCACTGGCCACACACCACTTCAAAGAACCAGCCAGAGGTTGGTGGCGTATGATGAGGATAGACCCTAATAAGGATGTTGACGCTATGAGATGGGAGAACTTCACAGAAATCTTCTATGAAAACTTCTTTCCAGAAGTGACCTTGAGCAAGCTACATGAGAACTGTGTTTGATTGAATCAAAGGGACATTACTGTACTTGAATATGAACGAAAGTTTACTAAACTAGCCAAATTCTCTCCAGATCTGATCGTGGAGGAGAAAAGGAAGGCCAATCATTTCGCACAGGGTCTCAAGATGGAGATTCGAAAGATAGTGAAGACTCTAGGCCTAAAGACTTACAAAGACGTCATAGAAAATGCCCTAACATTAGAACAAGAACTTAACTTGGAATAAAGGTTGAGGGAGTAGAATAAGAGGCCCAAGAATGAAAATGATTAAGGAGCTCAAAAGAAAAGTAAGAATGGTGGGAATGCACCATAGAAACAGGGATAGAATAAGGATGAGTCAAAGGAGCAAGCAAAGAGACAAGGCTTGCGCTACATGTGCAAGCAGAGAGGTTATATAGCAGGAAATTGCTCGACTGCACCAGCTTAGGTTCCCCAGCAACATCAGAACACTCATGGAGAAGGTCAGAACGGTTGTCCTTTAGTCAGGCAACAACAACAGAATGCCAATCATGGGCAAAACCAGGGTTATGGTAAAAATTAGGCTAGAATGTTTACCATTGAGACTCAAGAAGATCCAGTCCCTACAATGGAATGTACGTTCCTGTTATTCAATGTTGTTGTAAAACTATTGTTTGACTTGGGTGCCTCAAAATCATTTATTTATGAGAAATTAGCTAATAGGTTACAACTTGTGACAAAAATAGTACCGATGACTTTAAATGTGTCCACACTAGTAGAGACCACTATGACTTCAAAATGAATGTGGAGTAGTGACCTAAGGGTTGGGGATAAACTTGTAATTGTTGATCTATGTACTTTACCTTTTTATGGCTATGATGTAATCTTGGAGATGGATTGGTTAGAACAGTACCAAGCCCAGATAGATTGTCCTAAGAGATGAGTGATCATAACCCTACCTTCTAGGGAAACCTATAAAATCAATGGGGATATGCAGCGACTACTAAGGAGTCCAACCTTAGCCATGATCAATTGCTTAAGGCTAAAGAATGATATCAAGGAGCTCTCTGAAGAAGAACTTGTTAAACTAAAGAAAATTTAAGACCTAGTAGTGGTTAATGAGTACGAGGATGTCTTTCTGGATGACTTACATAAACTACCACCAATTAGAAAATTAGAGTTCAAGATTGAACTTCACCCTAGAACAAACCCTATCGCCATACCTCCTTACAAAATGGCACCAGTAGAACTGATTGAGTTAAAGTCTCAACTTGACGAGCTCTGGGAAAAAGGCTTTATCAGGTCAAGTGAGTCACCTTGGGGAACTTTGGTATTTTTCATGAAGGAAAAAGATCGTTCCATGAGACTATGTGTCGACTACCGAAAGCTGAACCAAGCTAGAGTAAAAAATAAGTACCCCCTACACCAAGGATTGATGACCTATTTGATCAATTGAGAGGAGCCACTCATTTCTCAAATATCAATTTTAAGTTAGCTTATCATTAGTTGAGAATCTTGGAGTTTGACATATACAAGACAACTTTCGACCAACACCCCAACAACATTCAGGGATTTAATGAACTGAGTGTTTAGATAATATCTTGACCACTTTGTGGTGGTATTCATGGACAACATCCTAATTTACTCAAAGACAGAAGCTGAACACTTGGAAAACTTGTGGATAGCGTTGGAGGCCCTCAGAAGGCACCAACTATATGCCAAATTCAACAAGTGTGAATTTTGGATGAAGACAGTCAAGTTCCTTGGCCATGTAGAATCAACACAAGGCATCTCTGTAGATTCGCAGAAGGTGGAAGTTGTCATAAATTGGAAGTAGCCAAAGACAATGACGGAAATCAGGAGTTTCTTAGGCATGGCTGGATACTACAGAAGGTTCATCCAAGATTTCTCTAAACTAGCAAAACCTATGACCAAGCTAACCAGGAAGGGATTTAAGTTCAATTGGGATGAGAAGTGCGAACAATTATTCTAAGAACTTTCCAAGAATTGAAGAAGAGATTGACTACAACCTCTATTCTAGTCACTCCAACCCATGGTGTTACCTTTACCCTTTATACTGATGCATTGCTGAGTGGACTGGGAGCAATATTGATGCAAGGAATACAAGTAGTTGCTTATGCCTTGCGATAACTAAAGGTCTATGAAAATAATTACCCTATTCACAACCTAGGGTTAGTAGCCATTGTATTTGCCCTGAAAATTTGGAGATACTACCTTTATGGTTAGATATTTGATATGTTTTCAAATCACAAGAGCTTGAAGTACATCTACACCTAGAAGGAGTTGAAACTCATGCAGCGGAGATGGATGGAGTTCTTGAAAGACTATGATTTTCAACTACACTACCATCCAAGGAAGGCCAATGTAGTGGCTAATGCCTTGAGTAGGAAGTTCAACAAATAGAGGAAGAAAAAGGCCAGATTTACCAGTTGATTGATGACTTTAGGCTGGGTGTGACTCTAAACAAAAAATAATCCTACCTTTACACTATGTCTTGACAACCAGATCTTTTGCACTAGATCAGGGATAAACAAAGACAAGACAAATGACTCACTAGTTTGATCGAAGGAGTTACACAGGGTAAGCATGCTAACTTCAGGTTAGATGCTGAGAATATCCTAAGGCTTAAGGAAAGGATCTATGTGCCTTAGAATGGACAGAGTAAGCAGACCATACTGGATGAGGCTCATTAGACTAAGTATACGATGCATCCAGGTGGATATAAGATGTACTAGAACCTGAGAAAGGCTTATTGGTAGAGAGGGATAAAGATAGACATGGCTAAGCATTTCTCTAAATGGTTAACCTGTTAACAAGTAAAAGTAGAACATCGAAAACACTCTAGAATAGTACAACCACTCCTTGTCCCTAAATGGAAGTGGGATAACATTGCCATGGATTTCGTCAGTGGTTTGCCCAAGAATCAGAAAGGAAAAGATATTGTTTGGGTGATTATGGATCGTCTCACCAAAGTGGCTCACTTCTTATAGATTAGATCCACAAACCAAGTCAATAAGTTGGGAGAAATTTATGTGAAAGATATTATTAGACTTCATGGTGTACCCAATAATATTGTGTTTGATAGAGACTCTCACTTCACTTCACAGTTCTGGCAGAGTTTATAGAAGGAGATGGGTACTAGGCTCACCATGATTACAACATTTCACCCTCAGACAGATGGTCAGTCTCAGATAATTATCCAAATTTTAGAGGATATGTTGAGGTCTTGTGTTTTAGACTTCAAGGGAAATTGGAGCAAGTGCTTCCACTTGGCAGAGTTCGCCTATAACAATAGTTATCAGGCGAGTATTAAGATGGCTCAATTCGAGGCTCTTTATGGAAGACCCTAAAGATCACCTATTGTTGTGCTGAACTCGAGGATCATTTATTAACTAGACTAGATTGGATGGAAGAAATGAATAACCAAGTCAAGTTAATACAGAGGAGGTTGACTACAACACAGAGTTGTCAGAAGAACAATGTTGACAAGAGGAGAAGACCACTAGAGTTCCAAGTTGGGGACAATGTATTTTTGAGAATTAGTCCTTAAAAGGGTATCAAGAGGTTTGGATTCAAATGAAAGTTATCTTCGAGGTTTGTCAGACCTTGTGAAATACTTAGAAAAATTGGGGAATGTGCTTATGAGTTGGACCTATCAAATCAAATGACTTTAGTTCATCACCTATTCCATGTATCCATGTTGAGAAAGTACGGACCTAACCCCTCTCATATCATTTACTGGGAGGAAGTGAATATTTAAGATGATGTTACTTATAAGAAAACAATAGTCAGAATCCTTGACCATAAAGTACAAAGTCTACAAACAAAGGATATCCCGCTAGTGAAGGTACTGTGAAAACATCACGAGGTAGAAGAAGCTACTAGGGAACTCGAAAGCGAGATGAAGACCACGTATCCACATCTATTCACTAAAAATCCTTAGTTATGTACAAATTTCGAGGATGAAATTTTTCTAAGGAGGGTAGGTTATAATAACACTCTAAACTCAATTAAATAAAATTTATTATTTATTTAGTAAAATTTGGGTGCAAAATAAAATCGACCTCATTTTAGGGATAAATTTAGAAAGAACTGACATTTGCCAAACACCCTTCAGGGGCTCCAAATTTAGAAAGAACTGACATTTAGGATACTTGGGGGAATCAAAATGACCCAAAACAAAACGGGATGACATGAAACAACAAAATAAATAAGATATTCAAAAATTAGGACAATTGGCCAAGATTTGAATTTTCATTTGCCTAGTAACCTTAGTGGGTTCTAAAAAAGGAAAGTTTTTGAAGGAAAATCACCTGGGGCCAAATTATACCTTAAAATTTGCGTTAGGTTCATGTGATTCCAAAACTATAGGTCATAATTCATAATTACTTGTAAATAAATTTTTACTTGATTTTTGTGAACCCATGAAGTCATGACCACCCTAAGCATGTGCAAGTCTCATGGGTGGAATGCTATGATCATGTGCACCCTCACCCTATTCAAAGCTCCATGAGATGTTTTCATTGTTTGAACCCTTGTAGAATGATCCCATGCACCACACAACTAATCAAGTATACTCACACCTATGGGACATCTCACCTAATGAGAATCCATGAAGAGTAATTCCATGCATACCATGCTTGATCATGTGTATCATGTCCCATTCGTGCTAAAACCAGTCATGCAAGTGTATGTGTGTGTGCACACATGTGAGCAACCAACTTAGAAGTTTTTGATACTCAAAATGAGCTAACCCTAGCCGTTACCCTTGCTCACAACCCAAATTAGAAGCCTCACGAAAAGGAAACAAGGGTGGCGCCAAAATGAGATATGCAAAGTGTCCATATTAATCTTACTTGATGAACACTCATAAACAGATAGGAAAGTTGCTATGATTATGAGATTAGGGCTGATATAAGATGTCCTAAATATTTAGGAAGGAGTCTCAAAGCTAATTTGTGTTCACACACAAATAGGAAACCAAGAAGGGGTTATATTTGTGTTCACATTTGGGATTGGAAACCCTAAATGATCTTTTGCATAATTCACTCAAAGTCACAGATTATGAGTCTGGAAACATGCCCAAACATAGTGAGCTGCCCTAGCTGCCCAATACATCCCCATATGCTCATGAAAAATCTATATAAACCGCCCTCGAGGCTCTTCTAGGCCTTTTCTTGGCATTCCTTCTCACTTCTCTTTTCTCTTTCTCATAAATGAGAAGTTTCAATATTAGTAGCTTAATGAGTTATTTTGAGTGATTTTGCTGGTGTTTGAAAGTGCTAAAACGTTGGGAATCCTTGCTAAAATTTTTGGGAGAAAATATCATAAGGTGGAAGTGACTTCTAGAACATCCTTTGTTCTTATTCAAATTTGTAGTATGTTCATTACTTGTGTGTTTTCTTTGAAAACAAAAGGTTTCAGTGTCAGTATTTGAAAACCTATTTTTAGTTTCAGATTTGATTCTTGTTTATGCATTCATCATACCCATACCATGTTAGTATCATTCTTAGGCTTTATTTCAAAATATGACACATGTTTTTGGGATGTTAGATTATTTTCAATTTTGGTTATGATTTGAATTTTATTTGCCATAGTTTATATTCTAAAATTTGTTTTTTATGAATCATGGATATGAGATTAACATAAGAAGATGGTGATAATAACCATGTACCATCATAGTAAACTTGTGGGATTACTATGGATGCTCTTTTAATATGATTTGTTCATATGGTTTTAAGACTCAAGTACTTGGTTGGTGTGTAAGTGTCCCCAAGTTCCAAAAGTCCAATGAAATTGGCAAAGAAATGCCATATTTCACTCTAAGGAACTACTTTGTTAAGAACATCAAGGGCCTTAAAACCCTTTTGGTCTAAATCTCAATTTGAAACAATTAGATGCTCGAAACGTCTAATATATGCAAGTGATTTAATTATGAATGTGTTATTAGTTTGAATACAAATAATGGTTGTTTAAAAAAGATTGATGAGCTTTGTACTTACCCCTTCTTCTCTTGTTTTTTAGGAAATTGATCATTGTCATGGATGCTAAACAAGATAAGTTTTCTTTATTTTTTTTTTTGAAAAGTTTGAGTTAGGCATGTTGCTAAGTTTTTTTTAATTACTCCTCTGTAATAGTTTAATTAGAAAGTTATGTACTTTTCTTTTTATTATGAATAAAAGAATTTGAATTTTCTTTATCTCTTAAATAATTGCTTTGATTGTTCACAAAGCGAAATTTTGTATTCTTGAATTTATACTAAGGCATGAGGTATTGAAAATAGAAAGTCAAGTGTGAGTCACTTGTAAAGTAACATGGACCCAAGTCGCCAAATGGTTAAGTCCATTGTCAAAAAATGGTGGTTATGTTTAATGCTCAAAGAATATGGGGGTTGGGGTGTTACAATCGAGTGAGCAAACCATACTAGAGGAATAGACAAAGTACATGATGCATCCAAGCTGTGGCAAGATATATCAAAACCTCAAAAAGACCTACTAGTGGCGAGGAATGAAGAAAAATGTGGCTAAGTATGTCTCTAAGTGCCTCACCTGTCAGCAAGTAAAGACAAAGTATAGAAAACCTACCAGAATGTTACAACCACTCCCAGTCCCTAAATGAAATTGGGACAACATTTCCATGGACTTTGTCAGCGAGTTACCCAAGAATAAAAAAGGAGAAGATACTTTATGAGTGATTGTGTATCTTCTCACTAAGTAACCCATTTCGCGTGCATTAGATCCACAGACCAAGTTGATAAGTAAGTAGAGCTCTATTTGAAGGAAACAACAAGTTCATGGTGTGCCTAAGACCATAGTGTCAGGCTGAGACTCTAGATTCACCTAATTCTTTTGACAAAATCTATAGGAGTTGGGCACTAGATTCACCATGAGCACCACTTTCCATCCATAAACTGATGGTCAATCTGAGAGAGTCATTCAGACACTAGAAGACATGTTGAGGTCTTGCATCCTTGATTTCAATGGCAACTAGATCAAGTACCTACAATTGTAGAAATTACCTATAACAACAGTTATTAGGCAAGTATTAAGATGGCTTTATATGAAGCTTTTTATGGGAGGTTTTGGAGATCACCAACGTATTGGGTTGAACTAGAGGATCATGTGCTTATATGGCTCGATTTAGTAGAGGAGATGAAAAATCAAGTGAAACAAATACAGAAGAGATTGCCAACAACACAAAGTGGGCAGAAGAGTTATGGTAATAAGAGAAGAAGACCGTTGGAGTTTCAAACGAGAGATAAAAGCGTTCCTGAGAGTCAACCCTCAAAAAAGAATCAAGTTGTTTGGATGTAAAGGAAAGTTGTCACCCAGATTTATTAGTCCGTTTGATATTTTAGAATAATTGGAGAATGGGCCTATGAGTTAGACCTTCCAAATCGAATGTCCTTAGTACACAATGTCTTCCATAAGTCAATGTTGAGGAGGTATGACATCGATCCCTCTCACATAATCCATTGGGAGGAGGTGGACATTAAAGACACTACCATGTATGAAGAAGCGGCCGTTAGGATCTTCAACAGCAAGACACAAAGCTTGAGAACGGAGGACGTTTCCTTAGTCAAAGTTTTCTAAAAACATCATGGGGTGGAAGCTACTTGGGAGCTAGAAAGCAAGCTGAAGGCTACGTACCCAAACCTCTTCACTAGAAGTGTGTGACTGAAGGACACTCGAGTGAAGTAGTGCAAATTTGGATGACGAATTTTTTTAAAAAGGGGTAGGTTGTAATACCCTGAAAATTTGTACAAAAATTTAATAAATAAAGTTAAATAAAATAAATTGAGAAAAATTAACTTTGAGAATTTTGTTGAAATTTTGGTGCAAAAGATGTATATTTCAACATAGAAAGGTAGGCAAAAGAAATATATATATATATGTATGTATGTATGTATATGTATATATATGTATATGTGTAAGTATATTGTTCTCGGTTACTAGGACAATGAAATCACTACTGCTTTAATGCGATACTTTGCGCAAAGATAAAAAAACAAAATCAACGAACGATTATCGCGGTAACAGAATTGGTAACCTGTAACACCCCAATTTTAAATCGGACCTCCTATCACGTGCTGTCTCACGTGTGAATCATCAGCCATTGAAAATCAAGATGCTACTCAAATTCTTCTTCTGTCAAAAACTTTGCATTTAAAATTAATTTCATAGTAGTTTATTCTCAAGTCAATGTCTGGAGAGGTATTTTATACAAAAGAAAATATCAAGATAATTTCTTAATACATTCACTGGATTTAGCAATACAAATCATAAATAATGTAGCGGAAATACTTTAAAAACTTGTAATCAAAACAAAAATGTTAAAAATAAAATATTGCTTACAAATCTGGTTAACTTAATTCAAAATCAAATAAATACATGAAAATCATTTTAGTAAAATTGAACAAATACCATCTCCATTGCCACCTATTTCGGACTAATTCCCCAATGAGGTGTCCAATTAAAGTGCGAGTCTTCAGATGTAAGTTATCATACTCTACATCCATATGTACCTGAAAAATAAAGTGGGAGTGAGCTCGAAAGCCCAGTGAATCATTCTTACACATCACATGCATTATACAGACTCAATCCAAAATATTACAAACACTTTCAAACATTAGGCGTTTTAAACATTTATTTAGTTTTTTGATCAATGTCTAAGACCGGAAGAGGGTTGAGATGCCTCTCAGTATTTCCTGTGATCCAATCTAATCTCAGAGGATTCCAATAATCGTCTAAAATCAATTGGCACTTACATCACAGCCTAAGAGAGAGTACTTACCGCAATATTGTACCATCTCCCAAAGACTTCGTGTTATCACAGTCAGCTCCGATTGAGAATACCTACGATCTACCTTGTGGCTCATCAATCTCAAACAATGAAATATAGGAGATGTTACCTTGATCCGCCTCAAGCTCGTCAATCGCACCGGTACATAGATTCTTAATAAACCATCATCTTATTTTAGTTTTTACAAACAATATCAATTACATCAAACATCATATAATACACTAGAAAAATAATTCCACTATGCATGCATGTTAACATGATAATGCGCATGAATAACCCTTGGAATTTAAATGCATATCTTCCTATTCATGCATGTTATAATTGAGTAAATCTAAGTGCAAACTTTTATATTCAATCATGGCATGAGATGATTATGCATGAGTCTAAATAATTCATCATACATCACACATCATTCAAATAAACCAACCAGTTTCCATCAATCTCCTCATAAGATTCTAAGAATCTATAACTATTCAACCAAATGCTTTGAATTTTAAATCTATATAATACATGTGATCAAGGAAGTCACGCCCACCTGATTTTGCCATTCTTCAGGGTAACCTTGTTTTCCTTCGAGATCCTTGATACTTTAACGTAACATGTGAAGATTTGAAAATCCCAATTTGATTAGGTTTTTTTCTTCCTTGAACTAGTATAGAAATCCAGAAGAAGCTCTCTTGCTTGAATAGAGATTCTATCATTTCACCTTTGGACAACTGTATTCTTACTGATACCCTATGCTGAGAAATCAATGATCATTATTTGAAACTAAGTACTACAATAATAAAAGGTGAATCATACTGACTGGGAATACCGAGTGACACATCCATTCCAAGAATGATGGTTGGAACCTTGGAGATCAGGAGAACATTTGTTAAGTATTAATCATTAACCCTTGTTGGAGCAATGCATTGAGTCACAATACCAAAATCAACTAGACTTTTCTTCTTCCATGAACCATATATAGCAGATGTTTTCCTTTCCAGAAACTTTGGCTTATATCTATTCAAACATTTGCTCAACTCGGACAGAAGGAAAAACTCTTCTAGCCTAAGGATTCTCATTTGAATGTATCAAATGGTTGACTCTTCGTCCTTCTTTGTGCTCATATTTCTAGCCGCAACCCTCCATCATGATTACATATAGAGAGCTCCAAAGTTCATGCATCCAATGGATTCCTCTTCGTATGAGAAGTTTAGATATCCCCATAAAACATCCTCTACCATTTGAATAGGACTCGGCCATAATCCTCTAATCACTCCCTTTCCAAACTTTATTGAGCAAGCCATCTCTTTATCCGCCCAAAACAAGAAAACTAGAATCAAACTCCACAAATTCGTTTCCAAACGATTTTGTTCTTCTTCTCCTTTTTTTCTTGTCAAACCAAATTGCCCAAACTTACAACAACAATTGTTGTTCGTCATTTAACAATAGAACTACTGCTCGCCCTCAACATTCTTCATCCTCTTCAATGTCAGTCAACCCAACGCCCAATCCAAATTACACTTCACTAATGCAACTTCCATCCTCTTTGTTCTTCACTTCAATCCAGCCCCAACCAAAATCACGGCCACCACTATGAAAATCAAAATCACTAAATTAATTTCCAACAACTAGAATAAAAATCAAACCCAAAAATGAAGCAAAACCAGTCGTTGCCTCTATTTTTGTCTTCCTGTCCAGCCACCATCCTAGTGTAGGGCTCACCAATAGTTCCTTGTTCCAATTCATTTTCTATTTTTTTTTCTGTTCTTGTTTCATATAGTTATAACCACCCTTCCTCGCCTCATCTTCTTCTTCTCGTTTGGCAGCAACAGTAGCAGCCACACCCCTGTTCTTCCTTCCTCTGCTCGTCATGGTCGACTCATGCATCTCACAACAGCTCAATTTCTTCATCTTCAAAATAAAGCATCATCAATAGCAGCAGTCCGTCCGGCCAGCAGCTCCTCACCAGCTTCCATTCTCTGTTCATCATAGAAATAGAATATCGCCCCTCTGTTTCTTCTTCTTGCTCACGGTTCCATTTCCCTTCTTGATTGTCTTCCTCATTTCATTCGTGAGACGACACCCAAGAACACATCATCGCTACAGCTTTCTTCTTATTGTGTGGATTTCAGTAGCAGCGGTACATACCTCCCATCAGCAACACATCTTTATCGTCTTCTTCACATTGATCAAGCCACAGAGAAGTTGTTGTTGCTTCTTCCTTTTCGTTCTTCTTTCCTCTGCTTCTTCAATTTGGTTCCTCCGGCTGTAGCAACCAAAAAATTCTTGTTGCTTCTCATTCTTCTCCTTTCTAGCTTCTTCCTTTGTTTTCTTTCTTTCCTTTATCTTGATCATTTTCTGGAAACACGGCACTGCCAGCATAACAACCAAAAAACTCTGGTTGTTCCTCTAAAATTCTGATTATTATTATTATTTTTTTTTTCTACTAATCATTCTAATTTATATAAAACCTTCTTATAATTTCATGTATAACATTTGTTTAATCATTATCATAAGTTTATAAGTTTATATATATATATTAATCTCTTTGATATATACAAACTACTCACTTTATTTATGTAAACCTTATTATAAGTTTATATGTATTTTACCATTTTATTTTGTAATCTACTCATTTCATTGCCATAAAATTATATGTATTAATATTTTTTTCTAGTTAATTCAACTAATATCGATTGTCAATTTCTTATCTTATTTCATTTTATACCTACTCGCAACGTGGCATGATCACGAAGTTACGGGGTATTACATAACTGCGTTAGTGTGGCAAAAATTTGGGGAAAAAAAAAGAAAATCTGCAAAAAAAAGCCTCCAAAACCGTAAAAGGACACTTACTAATTCTTGCATGTGGGGAACACAAAAATTGGAAGAATTAGCAAGTTTTCCAACATTAGAATTACCCCAAACTTGTCAATTGATGCTCATTGGGACATTATATAAACCCATGCTTGGGCATTCATTCTTTTCATCCCATTAAGAACCAGACAATTCTCTTCTTATTCTCTGCACCTCCCTCTTGGCATCTCTTCATTCTTTGGCTATTGTAAACAACAATTAGAGTAGTAGAAAGGTGCAAAAGCAAAGTTCTGCCAAATTCTATGCTAGGAGTTCTGTTGTAGGTTCAATAGAAGAGCTTAGATCAAAGGATTAAGTGATTGAGGTGGAGATGATTATGGTTTTAATTTATTATTTTGATTTAAATAAGGCTTGCATGTGTGTTATGCTTTGAATATCTATGATCCATCATTATACATGCCATTATAAAATGCATGTTTAGGCTTACATGAATAAATATGTATGATCTGTGATGTTATGCTATGATGTTACCATGTTGGCATGTTAATTCATGTTTATATCTAGTTTATGTACATGAATGCCATGCTTTATACTAAGCAAAAGATTAATTAAGATTCTAACCATGTAGGCATAAGAAAGGATTTCTTCGTGGGTGTTCCAACCTTAGACCTGGCATACTAAACCTTTGATTTAGAATTGGACATCCAGATTGACCCTAGAGTAAAATGGGCTTCTGGAGTATCCCACTTCACTAGTAAGGGTTTGAGTTTTTGGAATGATCTTTCTTCGTAAACTTGGGACACAAAGGGTGAAACCCTTTTGGTCTTAACTACAATTGTGAATAATGAATTGTGTGAATCCCGTCATATTTGATAGTGCTTGACATGTTTGTCTTATTCGTTGAAATAATGAATTAAATATTTGGGATGATCCATTGGGCTTTAAGTTCACCCCTTTTCTTCTAATCTTTGAGAAAATTGATAAATCAAGACTAAATGAAAGTCACTTAGAATATTTTCTTATGACTTTATTAAATTGTAGGTAATGTTGGCCCAATTTACTTAGTAATGAATTATTTCTACCATAATAAACACAAATGCTATGTACCTTTAAAATTTTGAATTGATTAATGATATTGATTTGTTTTATTTAAAGGTTTCTCAATATTGTGCCTTTGTGAAATATGTGCATGAGTTAATGTTACTCAGAAAATCCCAAGGATTTGGGTAGAGAAAGAAAAAAGATTAATGTGACATGTAGCTCTGCCTATTGGGCTGCCCAAGGAAAGAGAAAAATATCGTTGGATGATGTGAGCCTAGGGACCGGAGGCAAAGTGTTATAATGATGTATGATTTATCTGATTTTTTGTCTCTTTTAGACTTTCAAGGTGTTGTTTGTGTCTGTGAGTGAGATTTTGTGAACTTACGTGTTGGAACGATAACATTGGATGTGAGCAATATTCGATAGACATAAGTTTTTGCTTATGGACCACTTGACTCATGAGAGTTTTGAGGTTGGACTTACGTATACAATCATGATCACATCATTGTTGCATTTACATTGGTTATGAGCATCTGGGCATGCATCCATATGTTTACAAAATACTTGTAGTAATTGGTAAGTTAGGTTTGTTACTCACTGAGCCCCATGGTTGTTTTTGGTCTCATCACTCTCTATTATTACATTTTACAGGTCCTTCTTAGTTGAATAAATGGAAAAGTTTGCTTAATTAGTAGGATAAGATATGTGGGTTGAGTACTTTCTTGTACATATCAATAAAATTTATTTTGATGTACTTGTGGAACTCTTATAAAAATAACTCTGATGAATGTATATACAACTTTGAATGTACAAAAATTAAGTTATATCTTCTGCTATGTGTGTGTGTGTGTTCGATCTTTCTTATATATACTTAAAGTTGCTTGAATCATGTATGTGTATAGAATGAGACTTAATAGCTGTTGAGCGGGTAGACAGAGTGGTTTACATGTCAGGTTGTTGTGTCAGTCAGGTCTCTAATGGGGTCTCATCAAGTAAATAAAATAAATTTTCTCAATATGGGACAACCCATAAGAAAAGGATTTGTGATTCAAATATTTTTCCAAAAGTAGAGAATAAAGAAAATAACTGAAAATATTTAGTATTAAAATTGTTTCTTAAGATAGAAAATGAAATAAAAACTTGCAAATTATGAAATCTCATTAGATAAGAAATATTGGAATGCTCTCAAACTTTGACCAAATCCCAGCTGTCCCTATGAGCATCCAAAACATCCACTTAATCAAGGGCTAAGATTATATCTAACTTACTATCTTGATAGCACAAGAAAAAGATAGAGCATAAAAAATAATAAAAACAAAGTTAATCACAAGGAAAAAATTATTCATTTTGAATCAAATAAATAAGTCTCTCTTCTCTTCCTTTTCTCATGGATGTCCACCATCTTCCACCATTTTTCATTGTCATCATCCTCATTCCAACACCTTAGAGTGATCAATGACATAACACAACAAAGCAAGCAAAAAGAAATGATACTAGGTACAATTTTCTCACTATGAAAACCACTATTTCATACGTTCTTCTCTTTTCTTCTTTTCTCCATCAAACCACCAACCTAGGCCACCTAACTACAATGTTTTGACCATCATTAGAAATTTTTTTAAACGCCACTTTAACCCTTAAAAAAAACCTTAAAAGATCATAACAAAAACCTTATGCTAAGATTGTGCAGTTACTTTTGGGTTTTTAGCACATTCGAATTTTTTGAAATTGTCTAATAAGTATTAAAGTGTGACGGTATAATATTCTAAATCCTTTTTTTCCTTTCCTTTTATATTTTTGTGTATGCTTAATCTTGGCATATAGGATAGAAAATGTATTTAATATTGATTATTATGTGATTAAGCTAATGACGCATTATTATTTATAGTTTAGACTAGAAAATTCATGCGTACAACTAAAAGTTAGTGTGATATATATTAATTCATATGAAATAAAAAATAAATTAATATAAATTATTTTGAATGCTAAAACAATTCTAAATTTAAAAAAAGTTATTTTACAATTCAATTTTACACTACCAAAATTTAATGTATTAAAATAGTATAATACTACAATAGCATAAAATATTGTTATTGCATTTAATTAAAATAAATTCTTGAAATTAGGTGGATGAAAACAACGTTAAAAATCACATTATAATGTAAAAACACATATTTATATCTTAAGATATATAAGACAGATATAAAATATTCATATATAGATTTTACAACTTTAAAATTGAATAATATTGTGTAAATTTAAAATAAAAAATAAATATTTTTAGAGTGAACAATTAGCATATAAAATTATTAAAAAATTACTTGGAAATATAATAACAAAACATTTATAGATTATGACATAAGAATTGAAAAATAAAACCCCTGATGCATTGAAATTATAGTGTAGGCAAAACAAAGTTATAAAATATATATATATAAAAAAGAAGAAATTGAAAACAATTAGAGGTAAATATTAAAATTTCAGATTGCAAAAAAATTCATAAAAATAATTATAAAATAATAAAATTTATCAAAAGTATTAGTATGCATAAAATAAGGATTTCATATATTTATAATGAGTGTTACGTGCAAATATCATGTAGAATGTTCATGAGATTTTTTATTAAACTTTAAAAATTAAATTAATTATACATTGATCAATACATATTTTTTATAGATGAAAAATAATGTTGGCTAAGTTCGTAATACAAAATTAGGGCAACAAGGCACAAACAGTGCACTACTAATAGTAGTAGTGCCATATTATATGAAAAAAATTAAATTGAGTTATAGAACTAAGAAAATTTAAGTGTAAATATTAAAATTATTATATATTACTAAAAATAATATTTTGTATGATTTAGGTTGACATCTCAAATAGATTTGAACTATTACAAATTTCAAGGCGTTGAAGCAATAGTACAGGTAGAAGTGATATCTTTCTCTCTCCTATATTATTTTAATTAAGATAATTGATGTGGTTAGTTATTTATTATACTAAATTAAATTATTAGGGTCATACTAGTGTGTTAATGTTCATAAATGTTTGCATGTGAGTGTGAAATCTAGAAGCATGCTAGAACAATATGAATGTCATTTTATGTTATTATGTGTTTGTTTCAGTAGATAACCTTCGCATGGTGATCAACTTCTAGTTATTTAATATCTTATTGTGTGTATGCATGTATAAGGAATGTTTACTTTGATTTTATTATAACCTTCATAAATAAAGATGATTTAGACATTAAACACGTATTGGCATGATGTATCCCTATTGGATCGTCGTAGGTATTGCCCCTAAAAAAGTAAGCTCAACAATATGGTGTATCTATATTTGATCACCATCAATAAATCTTTAATTCAGATAGGCTTAGTTTAGGGCCATGGATTAAAACTGTACCACTCTTGTGTTTAAGCTCTATATAGTTTTGTTTAGGGTTTACTCAAGCCCTACTTTAGAAGTGTCTTCGACAGTTGATGCCCTTACAGAAACGTGTCCTTCAAGGTTGATACTCGCTTTAGGAGGTATCCTTGGACTACATCCTAAATCAATGAAGGGAGATATCGAGAATCATTTTTTTGTCTTAATGGCAACTATAAACAGATAATTGATTAAAATGTCCAATGCTTGGACGTGTTTACACGTTGTTGTTTTAATCATTATGATGGTTAAGATGTTTGGATTGACCCACTAGACTCTTTTGAGCTCACCCCTTCCATTCTATTTCTTTTTGGGTGATTATTGATTAGTGTAATTTCTATCGATAATTTTCAATGGTGCTATTTGGTGTAGCCTTGCTAATGAAGTTTCCATTGAACTTTGTTTAAATCGATCGATGGAACATAAGTTTTTAGTTATTTTAATTCAACATTAATGTATTAACCAATATGTTATATTTATTTGTGGTCGTGTTTTATTTTGTTGTACAAAAACCTATACATATTATGTAATATTTTATCTATTCCATCATAATTAATATTGTCTGGTGCACTTTATGATCACTAGTTGAGATATGATAATGACGTAACATGCCTGACCTTTGGTAGACTCTTGAAGATTATTTTTAGTTCATTTATCTCCTTGATTTATTGCATTCAATGACATATTTGTAATTTTTGCATATTGCGGTTAGGTCACCAGAGGTCGAGGTGTTACACCCATAAACATTATTTTCAAAATTCTTATTTAGTTTCAACAGATAACTACACCCATCTATATGATATTACACATATAATCATAATTATAAGTATACAAAAATATAAGATTACTAAACTCTTTAGCATACTCACATAACAATTATTGAAGAGTTGCTTATTTTTCTTATGTTGGTCATTTTCCTTTTTGATCTATTCCTAAAATGTTGAAGAGAACAAGTGAACTACAATATATTCAATAATTTTTTTTATCTGTAACATTTAGATGAATTTAAGTAATCATACATGACAATCAAATCAAATAAAGCAATGGAATTGTCAAGTAAAGCTAGGCAATGAATATATGCACTTGAAAGTAGTGACCATACAATTATTTTAATTATGCAAGATTTAATAAAACACATCTATATGCGTTTCTCCAAGAAGTATGGTTAGTCTTATTCCTTGCTAGGCCTTATCAAGAGTAGATTGAACTTTTGATTATTGCATACTCTGCAATTATTTAGAAGATAACATATAGAAAGGTTGATACTTCCTATAACTTAGTCTCATATAGATTATCACATGGAAAATATTATTCTCCACGACTCAATCTCTTAAAATGATACCATGTTTTAAAACTGCTATTGCAAATCTAAAACATGCTGTTGTGTAAATATAATATCAAAAATTTTAAATCAATGCAACATATATCAATGTATAAAACATGCTTACATTAAAATGAATTTTATATTTACAAGTTTATATAAATAAACAAGATAAAAAGCTACCTACCACGTCTCATTAGCAAGTGTTGTGTATTATTTTCCCATACTACAAATTTTGCTGTAAATTTCAATGAATAATAATAAGTCGTTATTTTCATTTTCATTTTATATTCTCATTTATGATATTGTAACGACCCATATTTTTGGGACACCAAGTTGATGGGTTTGATATATGTATTCCCATGTATTTTTCTAAAATTTTTAATGAAAATACATAAATTTTATTAATTTTCTTTAATTTTACACATTTAATTAAAAAAAATTAGATTAATTAAAAAATATAATTTTTGGGAAGAAAATACATTCATTATTGAGGAAATGTAAATTTAAGAGAGAAAATATGATTTTTAGAGTAATTATTTAAATTTTAGATAAATAAATAATAAATTTTTAGGAATAAATATGATTTTTGTGAGAAAATATGAATTTTTAGGTAATTATTTGACTTTTTGAAGAAAAATATTAATTTTTTTGGATAAAATATGTAATTTTCAAAAAAAAAGATTAAACATTAGAATTTGGAGTATATTGAGAATATATGTGATTTGGAAAAAATGATGGGTAAATAAATGAAAAAAAAAAGAAAAGAGAAAATCGAAATAAGGAAAGAAAAGAAAAAAAACAAAGAAAAAAAAACAAAAAAAGAGGAAGCAGCCCAAGCTTATAGGCTTGGGCTAGAATCACGCACGAGCCAGACATGGCCTGTGTGATTGGGCCAAGGTGCATGAGCCAACCCATGCACTCCATGCCCTGGGTAGCCCTTACGCCCGACTAGGGGTGGCAATTTGTGATACACAACACGATAACCTGACACGAACACGACAAGAAATTAACGGGTTTGGGTCAACACTGAAAACTCAAAAAATGACACATTTAACACGATTATAGATAATTTAAGAGATAAATTATAAAAAAGTCAATTTAAAATTAATGTATTTATTAATCTATTGATAATATAATTCATTATTATTACTTTAAATATAATTTTTTTAAATTTTTTAATAAAAAAGTATTTTAAAATTTGATTATAAAAAGTTAAATGTGTTATAACACATACATGATTACGAACACGATTAAATACGACCCATTTACGACACGACTTGTTTATGATACGATGACACGAATTGCCACCCCTATGCCAAGCTCCCCCTTCCCCCTCCCTTTTTCCTTCTCTTCCTCTATTTCCAACCATTTTCCTGCAACAAAAACCAGTAGCGACCATGGTTTGGAGTCGTGATTTTGGCCATCTAGCAGGGCTGTTGGCCTAACTTCTAACCTTGGCCATCAAGGCCCCTTGCATGATAACCCATAAGCCACATAGATGGTCACGTGACAAGCCGTTTGGCTATGCAAGGAGCCTCCTAACATGCAACAAAACAAGAAATTTCTATAATTTTTGCAGTTGTACCCATTTTCAACAACCCATATCTCCTTTGTCCCAAACCCATTTTGCCTGATATTATAGCGTTGCAAAGCTTTTAGTTCCCTCTACAAGAATGTGCTTTCCCTTGACCGAAAGCCTTGACCATTAGAGATGAAAATGACCACCAAAGTGAGCTATTCAACATAGTTGGAAAGCTACAACCGAGGAACTGTGTTGATCCGAACTTTGGAGGGGTGGTTCTTAGCCAATTTGAGATCAATTTTTGACGTAAAAGCACTATTTTTCATCCTTGTCATGTGTTCTTAAAGTTCCATTCATTCGAAAATAAAAACTAGGTTCTTGAATGTGAGTTACAAGATGCTAAAGTTGATTGCTTGCTAACTATGTTAGCAAAAAGTGTTGTTGGAGCCAAATTTGGGACAACGGTTGATACAGTTAGGAACGTCCGATTGGGCTGAAACTTAGTGTGCGTAATCCCCACACTTGAGGCTACAAGAAGGCATAAATCCTATACCCTAAACTTTTGTATCCATGATTTTCTATACATGCAAAATTGCCTTGTTATATAAGTATTCTGGTACTTAGAAAGAATTTTAGTTTTGTTAATGCATGCTAAATGTTTGAGGCTATGTTCGGGTAGGATTTTAGCCACCTTTGCTCACTGTTTTGAATGGGTCTTAATAGGTCGATCTTCTATGATCTAAAAACTTATAATAGGTGTAAAAATAACCTTGAATTAGTGGTTTGATGAAGGGAAATAAACACTTGAAAATCATAGAGAAACATGAACATAGAAAAATTTGTTATATAGTAGAGACTTTGGGGGATTAATTGACTAACCAAACTTCATTATTTTGAAATGAAATTTGGTGGAGACCTTATCGGGTATCCCTAAAACAAGTATACCAAATCTCATCCTCATAGAAGTTGGGTAATTGGGTCAATTTACATGAATAGTGGCTGCTTATCATGAAATTCTAGAACAAAAAGTTACTGATACCTCATTTAAAAACCCTATCAATTGAAGCTTAAAAATACCAATCTAAAATTCTGATTAATATTAACGGAATTTAGATTAAATATGGAAAATTTGGAGAAAATTCAATACATGGATTGACCACAAAAAATAAGAAAATTTGCTGCACAGATGGAGTGTAAAGTCAAAAACTTGACTAAGTATGAAAAATTGGAGATTTTAACCAAATTGACCCAAGTTTTACCCAATTTGACTCAAATTGACCCATGTTGACCTAATTTGACCAAAATTGATCATGTTAACCAATTTTGACTAAATTTGACTAGTTGCCCAAGTTTGACTAGTTGACCAAATTTGATCGAGTCAAATTTGAGTTGATCGAAATCGGTTAGCAATAGTGGGACTAGAATTGAGCCACATTTCCCGAAGGAACTGAAATTAGATTTTAATTACACAGATCCAAGCATAAACTATGGGACTAGGCTGAGTATCGATGGGACATTGGTACACGGGATCTAAAATGAGTACTTTAATTCAAGTATTTACTTTAACTTGTATTCCTTGCATAAAACATAAGTGAATTACATGGATTTAATGGTTTCATGTGATTTGAGTTATATAAATTGGTTTGAAGTAGATGTAGATGTATACTGATAATGACAATATAAGCTTGAGGTTCGATCGTGAAATTAGGGTTCACGATGTAATTAAGATTAGACTTGAGGTCCGAGTGCTGGGTTAGGGCATATGATCAATGCGCCTAGCTTCCAACTCGCTCGAGTGACAATACTTGAGGATTGAACGTAAGGGTTAGATATTCAAGAAATATGCCTAGCTCATGACTCACTTGAGTGGCCAGTTGGCTTGACTTACGACCCGCTTGAGTGATGACCATAGGATTAAATTTGAAGATTTGAAACCCTAGTCCAGATATAGTTTTTAATTAGCATGTATTTAAAATAATTTTCTTTAAATTGTTGCATTGTCTATAACTGCTTTTACTCTATGCCATGCTTTCAATCACTATTTTATCCCTATTATTCATGCATACATGCATTGTTTTTGGATTGTTAGTTATAGGTAATATACTAGTTTTACTACTCATTGAGCCATGTTGAAATTTTAGGCTCGCTACCCTATTGACATTTCAGGTTCCTTGGTGGTTGACAAAGGAAAAGGCGTGGTGATAGCTAAGTCCTTTGGTGGTTCCTTCCCTTTTCTTGTATTTTTGTTAGAGATCGGTCATTCTTGTACCTGTAAATGATGTTAAACTATGAATTTTTGAAACAAGAAAATATGTAATATATAAACAAAAACTCTCTATTATGTTTGAAAAGGGTAGTACTTACTGTTGGTTTTAACTTGAATGTTTATTTACTTTTGCACCTCACATAATGAATCTTTAAATTATTTTGATATCACTTGTTGTTGTAATTGGAAAAGTTTAACAATGATCAGGCAAACTTGACTCGCTAAGTGGGTCGTTTGGTCACTATGTCGAGTGAGCCACCCTTTAGCCTTGGGAAGGAGCCTCGACAGTATTGGTATCAAAGCCTAGGTTAGGAAAAAATTGAAGCACACTAATAAATAAAGGACTTAGGAGATATTAGAATAATTAAAGGAAAAGGGGAAGCTATCAATCATAAAATGTATTTTGAACATAATGTACAATATTACTAAGTTCTTAGAGTTCAAATGGATGAATAACCAATAATTTAATTTGAAAAGTAGATAGAGATGTCACCTAGGAGGGGTAGAGCACCACTTAGGTGGGGTAGACCATTGCTAAGGCTTAGGGAGCCAACACCACCACCACCTCCAATTCAACTTGAGTAAGACCTTATACAGAGGCTTGAGGCTATGATTAGAGTGTCTACCGAGCTACTCAAACTTATAAACCTTATTGAGGGAGAGACTCAATAGATGGGGGCTAAGAGACAAAGGGCCAATCTAGTAGCACCGCTTGCATTATCTGTACCATCGGCTATTGAGCCACCAATTGAAGCAGTGGTAGCCCCTACCGCTGCCACCCCACGTAGATAGAGAGATGAGAAAGCCCATGCTCCGCTTCTCAAGAGCTTCATGGACTTGCACATTGAGAGGTTTAGAGGTGGCATCAACTTAGAGAAAGTAGAGGACTGGCTCCTTAACATGAAGAAGAATGCTGAGATCTTACGTGTAACACTCCAATTTTCGACCGGACCTCCATTCACATGTTACCTCACATGTGGATCGTCGTCCGATAAAAATCAAGGTGCTACATAAACTCTTCTTCTGTCAAAGTCTCTTTCTTCAAATTCACGTTCATAACAATTTATTTTCAAGTCGAAGTCTGTATAGATGTTTTTAAAACAACCAAAGATCAAAATCACATCTCTATGTATTCACTGAATTTCCCCAAAAATGCATAAATAATACAGCGAAAATACTTAAAACCATTTATTTAAACCAAAATCATTAAACAAGTGAAGTCAGTTAAAAATAAAATGACTAAGTTAAAACCAATGTAATTACATTAAATCAATTTAGTAAAATACATAAAATTTAACCTTCAAGTCACCTATCCCGGACGACCTCCCCGTGAGGTGTCCAACCAAAGTGCGAGTGTAATACCCTAAAGATCTATGAGACGTCCACGTCACTAGTGAACAACGAAAGTGGAATAACAAACTCAAGAAAAGAATCAAAAATGCCAAAATGACTAGACAATCATGTATCATAAGTCTAAAATAGTATAAGAGTGATGCCAATCCGAGAAACACAATAAATGGCGAAGAAAAACACCGAATATCAGAAATTACATTCTGGTGACCGCGGTCGATCTATTATGACCACGGTCATTACATAAAAACCTAGAAAACAAAGGCAAAAATCACCATTCTGGTGACCGCGGTCAGTCACACAGTGACCGCAGTCATCGTGAAGGAAAACCCAGAAAATAGCCACTGGTGACCGCGGTCCGTATCTGGGTGACCGCGGTCCGTGATACGATGATCGCGGTCATCATACGAAAAACCAAAAATGGGAGATGCACAACGTTCTGTCGACCGCGGTAATCACACAGGGACCGCAGTCATTTGTCGTTTCTATATAAAGAAAGCGTGCGTAGAAAACCCTAGATCTGGAAAATTTTCGCCGCAACTCACTCATTTCTCCCTCTAGCTCTCTTCTAACTCGTTTTGCTTCGTTTTTGAGTGTTCTATTGGGTTCTAAGGGTGGTTTGAGCCCCTTCAAACTATCATCTACCGTCTTCAAGCTCAGATCCGTCGAGAATAACATCAACAAGGGTGGATTTGAGTTGAAGCAAGCTTGGAAAGGAGTTTTGCTAAGGTAAATCTCAAAACCTTCTTGAAAATCTTGTTTTCTTAGCTTTCTAAACCTTTTTCCACAAGTGAAAACCGTTTTCATTGAGTTGATGTGTGTTTTAAACTAAAAGACCAAGCATTGAGTTGATTTGTGCTCTTGACACGTGTTTCCAATTCATCAAAATCAATACGAAACGGGAAAACACTAGTGAACGTCGCATTACCGCGGCAATGCGGTAATGCGACGTTCACTAGTGTTTTCTCGTTTCGTATTGATTTTGATGCATTGGAAACACATGTGTCAAGAGCACAAACCTTAGGGTTTTTATGTTGTGCCATGAATGCCTTGGACTTACACATGCACATTGTTTAAAAACTCTATAGATTGATAAATTGAGGCATGCACGGCGAGGAACAAGGCACAAACTTGAGGAGTACAAAGGTGGGTGTGATTTTCTTACTCCCTAGCCTTATCCAAATTTTGAATGCTTAACCTGATGTTTGTTAGCTTAAGATATGATTAGAAGCATGCTAGGACTTGCTTGATTGATCTTGATTGGAATTGTTTTGGTGTGTGCCCTTGATACATGATTGCTTGTGCCATAACATGCTAGATAGAGATTCCTATGAGATGAATTCCATGAATGGTTGATAACATCTATTTTGATTCACTTGAAATGACTCGTTGATGATTGAATATGACTTGGAATGACATGTATGATTAAAGAACATTAAATTAAGATTAATGAATCCACGTACCGGCATGGTGACCGGCCTTAGGGTGTCATCGTGGGTGTCCCTACCCGAGCTGACTGCGACAGCTGATAGTGTCTTCGGACAGAGAGTCACTACGGACTTCCATCCTTGGATCGTGGTCCCGAAGGTAACCGGCCCTCGGGCGTTACCCCAGATTCGCTCCCGGACCACACAGGGGATGCCGACGGTTATAGACTCTTTCGGTCTTAGATGCCAACGAAACAAGAAATTGTGTGAAATGCCTAATGTAATGAAAGCGATTGCATGTTCTGTATTCTGTTTGTATAATGCTAGTGATGTATAGGGATGATCCACTGGGCTCTCGAGCTCACCCATTTTTCCATTACAGGTGATCAGTGACACTGCAGGAGTAGGTCTGCACACGGGCTGTCATTTTGGGTAGTGACCTCGTAGGGAGGTTATTACGGTTTTGTTCAGTTTTATTTGAATTTTCCTTCGTTCCATTCTGTTGTAAATATATTGTTTTAGAGTTTATAGTGAACTGGGCATGTGCCCTTCTTTTATTTTGAACTATTTCACTTGTGAATTATATATTTTGGAACTTAGGC
>JAJIYU010001490.1:0-35656 GCA_030144865.1 Tinospora cordifolia | reverse complement strand
TTAATTAATAAAGAATTTGATTTTTCTTTATCTCCTAATATTGTCTTGTATTTATGAAAAGATATGTTCTTTAAATCACTCATAGACATGAGATATTGAAAAATGGAACGTCAAGTGTGTGTCGCTTGTAAAGTAGCACCGGCCCGACCCGCCGTTTGGTTTAGTCCACTTTCAAGAAAAACGGTGGATGGTCCAATGCTTAATGATACGGGGGTTGGGGTGTTACAACGGTATTCAATGATTTTCAAGGATTTGATCCGATTAGTGTTTCCGCTACTATTATCTTGATTTCCAGTATAAATATTATTTTGAACATCCGGTGAATTTGATTTGAAACTAATTGCTTAGTGAAGCATGATTAAAATGATTATTTGAAATTAAAGAAATGATTTAAACCTCGTGTATAAAGGTAGAAAGATAGATGATGATATCTGTCGCATGCCCGGGGCCTCGGCGGACCACCCGCCGAGCTTGGAGCCGCGCGACACCCGACGAGGGGGCCTTACATTGACAGACACGACGTCCAGTCCGAGGGTCGGGGTGTGACATATATATATATATAATAATAATAATAATAATACTAATAATAAATGAATAAATAAGTTAAAACCTTATTTTATTTAAATCTATGCGTAGGCTATGGTTGGGGAAAAATAATCAAATATTGATAGATTAAAATTAGAAATTTGTTGGCAAAATGGAAATTAACATTGAATGATTGGAAAACAAATGAAAACTTGTTAACTTGTTTTCTTAAGTTTGGAAACAATGAGCTTGGGCATCTTGGGCAACTCAGAAAGTTGAACAAGTTTCCATAGTTCAAAGGAGAAGATTTGGAGTGAAATAGGCAAATGCTCTCATGATTGGCATGTCCCAACTTTGGCTTTCCAATTCCAAAGATATGAGCATAATCTTGTTTCCTAGCTATGTGTGAACACAAAAGAGGATCAAATTATATTCTATCTAACTAGGAGGTCATCTTGAGGAGATTTGGTTAGCATATCTTCTTTCCAATCTAGTTTGGCAAGTATATGTGAGCAAGAATCTTTTCTTTGTTCATTTTCCTTGCTTGGTCGTCACTCTTAGTGTATAATAGAAATATTTCTTCCTTGGACGTTGAGCAAGCATGGATGGTGAGTATGTGATCATTCTTGTCGAGTACAATGTCATGGTTTAGATTCCTAACTTTGAGTCTCTCCAAAATGGCGCTTCATGCGGGGTTAATTTGGACACTTTGTATGCTTCTCATTTTGGTGCCATGGAGTTTCTAATTATGAAACTTCTAATTTTGGTTTGTGTGGCCAGCAAGGGATGGCTAGGGTTTCTAAGTGAGCACCATTTATGTTTTAGAAACTTCTAATAAGGAATGTCACATGTGTGCAAACACACGCACACATTGGCGTAGACGTCAACTATGGTGCATGGCATACTTGATCACTTTTCCATGGCACATGAGATCACTTGTCTTGATTTCTAACCATAGGTGACGCCTCAAATGCGTGAGTGTACTAAATCATTTGCATGGTACATAGGATAATTTTGTATGGATTCAAATAAGGAACACATCCCACAGAGCTTTGGGTAAGGTGAGGGTGCACATGATCATGGTGTTCCACCCATTCGACTTGCACATGCTTGGGGTGGCCATGACTTCATGCATTCAAAAAAATCAAATAAAAATTAATATCTCTTTATTTACAAGGAAGTATGATTTATAACCTATAGTTTTGAAATCACGTAAACTTAATGCAAATTTTAAGGTATGGTTTGGCCCAAAGAAATTTTTTCTCAAAAACTTATCTTATTTAAGACCCACTAAGGTCACTAGGCAAATGAGAATCTAAATCTTAGCCAATTGTCCTGATTTTTGGATATGTCATTCATTTTATTAGTTCATGTCATTTCATTTCGTTTTGGGTCATTTTGATTCCTTGGAAGTACCTTAAATGTCAATTCTTTCTAATTTAGACCCCCTGAAGGTCGTTTAGCAAATGAAAACTCTAACCAATTGTCGTCTTATTTCATTTCAAGTTGTTTTGGGCCCCTAAGGGTCACCAAATGAGACTTTTAGAAACCTACCAAATTTAGCCTCGAAATGCGTATGGTTTCATTTTGCACCTAAATTTCACAGAATAGACATTGAATTTTATTTCATCAAGTACAAAGTTTTCAGGGTATTACAACCTACCCTCGTTAAAAAAATTTTGTCTTCGAAATTTATAAATAATTAAGGATTTCTAGTGAATAGATGTAGATATTTGGTCTCCATCTCACTTTTGAGTTTTCAAGTAGCTTCTTCTACCTCGTGATGCTTCCACAACACTTTTACCAATGGAATATCCTTCGTTCTCAGACTCTATATTTTGTGGTCGAGGATTCTGACTACTACTTCCTCGTAAGTAGTATCATCTTGAACATCAAGTTCATACTTTCTCCAATTTTCTTTTAAGGTTTGAGGCATAAGACCTCAACATGTCCTCTAGTGTCCAGGTGACTCTCTCAGACTTACTGACTTGATCTATGGATTTGATTGGCAGGAACTAAGCCACTTTAGTGAGACGATCCACAATTATGCATACGGTGTTTTCTTCCTATGTCTTAAGGTATTTTTAGCATCTAACCTATGGTTAGTATGCTTATCCCATTCACTTTCCTCCATCAGGCTTATGAGCTATTCGTCTTGCCTTTTGTTCATCCCTAATCTAATGCAATAGGTCTGATGGCAAAACTTGCTATAGAGATAGGCTTGTCTTTCATTTAGGGCCACACCCATCCTAAAGTCTTTAATTATTCGGTATAATCATTTGAGGTTGAACATTTCCCATCTCCAACTCATTGGACTTGACCACACGGTAGGCTTTGGGATTATTACTTTGAGTGACTAACACTTTCTTTCTTGTTCGAATATTTAACGTGGGGCAACAAAAGTTCTTAAGGAATTCATTTTCATTAATTGAAAATCAGAGGTACAAAACCTTAGTCAAAGCCAAAATAAACGCTAACATATAACAAGTCCTAAGAACTCTCTTCCACTAATTATATTTTAAAAATTAATTTTTTTTCGTCCTAACATTGGGCTACTAGGGTTTCTATTGAGGGTATTGATCTTTTTGGGCCTCCACAATGAACATTCTAGCCTGATTCTAACCACGACCCTAATTTTGCCCTTGGTTGGCATTCTGTTGTTCATGTCTGCCCTAAGAACGATCATTCTGACCTCCTCCCTGAGTGTTCTGTGGTTGAGGAGCCTGAGTGTAGTTGGGCAATCCTTAGCAAGATGACATTTCTGTCTGCACACATAGCACAGCCCTTGCCTCCTAGCTTATCTCTAAACTCGTTCTTGGCCTGCCCCTATTTCTGTGGGGCCTTACCACTCTTATTCTTTTTCTATGACACATGATCTTTTTCATTCGTAAGCCTCTTATTCTTTCCTCTCAAGGTTTGCTCCAGTTTGACTTCTTGTTATAGGATCAGAGCTCTTTCCAAGACGTCCCTATATGTATTTAAGTCCAAAGTCATAACCACTTTGCAGATCTCAATCTTGAGACCCTGAGTAAACCTATTAGCCTTCATCCTCTCCTCCCAGATCAGTTTCTAAGAGAACTTGGCTAGCTTAGTAAATTTCCTCTCGTACTCAATCAAGGTGAGATCTCTCTGATTGAGTCTTACAAAATCTTCTTGTAGCTTTTTCAAGGTAGCCTCCAGACATAACTTTTCACAGAAGATCTCCTTCAACTCTTCCCAGTTCATCTTTTCAACATCAGTGTTTGTTTCATCAAACATTCATACTATCATGACTCTAGATACAGTTTCTAGGATCTCGATTTGTTCAGTGGCCTAAAGGTTTTTCTTCTAGGTTCCTTTCATGCATATGTACAGGATTTGGTCTCAAAGAAAATCATACAATCATACAGTTCATGCTAGCACTGGAAAGTTCCAAGCTTCTAACTAAGCTTTTAGGTTCAAGTGTCTCATACTACTCTACCCTTCTACTTAGGCTTTCACCCAGAACAGAACCACACCCAAACAATTTCGCAAATTGCTCGATAACTTAGGTTTTTGAGCCCACTATACCCAATTATCCCATACCAACTGAGTATAGAAAAACTCGTTCTTTTAGAGTTACCGATCATTCACACATGGTCCATCATTTTTCGAGTCCAGGCTTCCTCCATGACCCCCAATTCTTATGTGTCCTATACCACATGGAAACAAAAGTCATAGAATCTTCCCAACCTCGTATCTTGACCAAACAAGATTCAGTTTTCCCACATTTTTAGTTTCTAACCTATGTCCTAAAGTTTTACGTGTTTGATCCACTGGTCCACCCATGTTTCTACCTAAGGTCATTCCCCTAGACCTCGGATTTCAATTTGGTTGACTCACAACCTTCTGTCTAGTCAAGACACCATTTTTGGCATCCTTTTCGACTTCTATTGAATTTCTTATCCTAATTTTTCACCTTCTAATTTTTTTTATAGAAAGCAAAGGTGTTCTTCAACTCAGACTACTCGTACAAACTGGTGGGACAACCTCTTAATCAGGCGACAAAACTGAAGTTTGCTTAGCAACCGCGCTTTCTAAGGCATGATAGCCCACCTCCCTTGTAATGTTTAACTTTAATTGGGATAAGGCTTACCTGCTATCAGTTCAACTTGTGATCTTTGTATCCAAACAAAAAGTTTCAAAACACGTCTTTCTTTTTTGAAAACAGTTTTCAATTTCAAAATAAAAGGTGGGGCATCCTAATTTCACCTTAAAGGATAGGTCAAACCTAATTGAGTTAATACTTTCTAAATCTAATACCATTATTGGTATAAGATTAAACTTTCTAATTCTAGCCCAATAACACATGTTTAGGCTTGACTTTTTAGCCCAAAGCATCTAAAGCTCTGATACCACCCTTGGTATCAGAGGAAATTTTTTAATTTTGGCCCAGCAACTAATGTCTAGGCTCTGATTCCACCTTTGTAACACCCCAACATCCAATGTTACATTTACAAGTACTCAACTTTATCACACTTCATTATATCAAGCCTTATTACTTTTTAACGAGCACACAACCCAAATAATTTAACTTTAATTTATAAGATTATTACAAGAGAGATAAAAGAAAACTTCAATCTTTATTTATTGAATAAAATAATGGGATACATGCTTGAAATTTAAACAATAAAAATGGAGTACATTACTCAAAAATAAGATTCAACGGAAGGCTTAATAAAGCAAAAGTGGGCAATATGCCCTTACATTAGAAAAAGATTCTAATCATCCATGGTCTTCATATTTAATTTCTTGAAAAATATTAAAGAGAGGGTTGAACACATAGCCCAGTAGATCATTCATCAAATTACTAATTTACTAATTCAAATCAAAAGTACATCCAATTTCAATCACTTGCAAACATTAAGTGTTTCAAACAATATCTTGTTAAAGTTGTATGTTTGACCAAAAGGGGTTTTAAACCCTTGATGTTTTTCATTAAAATACGCTTATTCTTGGATGGAATGTCAATTTATCTTGTCACATTCCATTGGAAATAAGGATCACATGTCCACATTCCAAGTGTTGTAAAACACATTTACACTTATTGATGTTAATCATATACACTAAGTATATAAAGAGAACACCCAAAGCATCACTTCGACTACTATGATGATACGTGGCTCTTATCTTCATTTTCTCATATTTAAATTCAAATAACCATGATACTAAATCATAAGATGTAACACCCCAACCCCCGCATCTTTAAGCATTGGACACAACCAACATTCTCTTGATGGTAGGCTAAACCAAACGGCGGGCCGGGCCGATGTTACTTTACAAGTGACACACACTTGACTTTCTATTTCAATTATTTCATGCCTTGATTGTATTTAACAGAATACAACTTAAACTTAAGAACTTAATAAGGCAATAGTAAAAGAAATAACTAAAATTCATAAACTCAATTAATTAAATAAAATTGAGTACATAATTTGATTTTAAAAAATTTATTACAGCAGAAGTCTTAAAACTTGGGCAATATGCCCTTACATAGAAATTAAAAACTTTTAAACAAAAAGAGCCTAACTAATATTCATGGTCTTCATGTGATTCAATAAACTAAAAAATAGAAGGAAGGGGTGAGCACATAGCTCAGTGGATCTTTCTAACATTAAATTCATTATTTCAATTCAAACAAACCAAGCATATCAAAAACTTTTATACATTAGGCGATTCAAACAATTTCTTGTTTATGGTTGACATTCGGACCGAAAGAAGTTAATCTCTGTGTTCCACATCGTTGGGAGAGAGAATCACTCTTGGAAACTCAACCCCCATATTTATCAAGTGAGATCATTCTTGGAAATCCAGTTCAAAATCGTCAATGGTAAACCGGCAAGCCGGGTCGGGGGGTGGAACACACACGATGAGGTCTATCCCCGCGCCTATCATCGTGCTAGTACGTGGATTAAATCATTATTTAATCTTTTCTTAGTGATAAACCACACAATATCGGATTAAACCATCAATGCAAAATATACAAAACATGAATCAATAAATATTTATTCATGGCAAAATTCATGTATAACATGCATCAATATTCTTAATTTCTAAACATGCATAATATGTAAGTTCATGGCACATCAAAGAAATAAAGCATGCATATTAAAACATACATTCAATTAATCATCTTCAAAACATCATCACACATGCAAAACTTATTCAAATTAAAATAAAGAAGTAGAAGTTAGAAGTCACTTCCACCTTAAACGCGTCTCTTCTGCACGCCTCTGAAATTCAGCAGAGTTCCGTTACTTCAAGGCTTCCAATCCCTCAAGAACTCTCAAGAACACTCAAGAATAGTTCAAGATCACTCAAGAACTAAGGGGATTGCCAAGAAGAAGGCTAGAGAGATTCAAGAGGGACTAGTATGCTCTTGAATTGGGATGAGATGAATTGTGAGCATGGGGGGTTTATATAGGCTTCAAAAGTGTATAGAATGGCAAGTTTGTGGTGCTCTCATTGTAAGAAACTTGCCAATCCTTCAAAATTTCGTGCCCCCCAAGCACAAGAGATTAGCAAGTGATTTTTTGGAAATTTTTGGGATTTTAGAAACCAATTTTTGGATTTTTGAAGTATTTTTATTGATTTAATTCAAATTTTCGGTTATTTAATTCAGAGTAAGCGATCTTGACCGTTGGATCGTTCTCGATTGACGTATCAGATCTTCAATCTGGCGGGTTGAATCGGAGCTGTTAGATCTTTCCTCGAGCACGTCACTCAGTTTGCAATCAATGAAACGTGCTTTTCTATGCCGTCGGAGGATCATCGGATGCTGCTTCCGGATCGTGATTGCAATTAACAAATCTTGTCCGGGCTGTCAGATGATCCTCAAGACACGCACGTCGCGATCAGAGAAAACGAGTTTTCTATGGACCGTCAGATCGACCTCGACGAACGTGTGCGGTCCAATTTCGCGATTACGTTTTGCGCCTTCAATCCCAATCGTCTGATTATCCTCGAGTTTTGTGTGCGATGATCATCAGGACGAGATTACAGATCCTGGCCGTTGAATTTTCCTTGATTGTTGTACTTTCGCGATCAACGAAACAAAATCGAACCATAGATCAGATGGATTGATCTGGACCGTTGGATTTCAGTGATTCGGTGCTCCTTGGCACTGTTTTGGGCTTCAATCGTGACCGTGAGATCTCAGATCCTACGGATGATGGATTTTCGGCCGTTGGATCGTGTTTCTAATACCAAAATCACTATTCTAAGTTGCTATTATCCGAAATTTTGCCAATTAGACACTTTCTAATTAATAAAAAATTGATTTTCTTCTATATTATCTTCTATTTTGATGATTTGCTAATATTTTCTCCTTTCTAATTTATTTAATATTGTATTTATTAGATATTTTTCTATTTCTTTAATATCTTTAATTAAATAATCCATATTTACCATTTCCATGTATTTTTATTTATTTCATATTTTATTTTCAGATAATACCTTATGTAATTATAAATTAATATTTATAAAATGCTTTGTTTATTTTTAATAAATACATGTACACTCATTTTTATTTAATTATATAAATTTTTCTATCCTCTAATATGTAGTGTTAACATTTATTATGCTAACACACACATTATTCATACACACATTATATATATATATATATACTTTATTTCTTTCTTTCTTTTTTTCTTAAGCAACTCTTTTAATTTGACATTTTCATTTAAATATCAAATTAAGGTTTTATTTGCCTATTTTATTTTACATCTAAATATTTTATATTATTTTTCAATTCCTAACCCATAATTTGCACCTAAAGATGTCTTAAAATCTTCAAAATTATTTTCACTTGACTTATTTCATTTAATTTATTATTTGACAAAATTTTGGGTTATTACATAAGAGTTGATATCAAAATTTAAATAATCAAGAACACATAGAAAACATATGTGGCATGCTTGAAAACTCAAAAAAAAAAGCCTAAGCATGGAATTTAAGCATGTTTTGCTATCATATATGAATTAAAACATAAAAACATACTAAATTGAAAATAAAACTTGATCAAACATGTTTCAAACTGAAATATAAACATGCTAAAAACTGAAAACAAACATGAATATACTAAAGACTTGAAGTAGTAAAGGAGTTCTAGAATTTTCCTCCACCTCAATCCAATTTTCTTGTTGAATCTGGTAGAGGTTCCCCTTATCTACCACTTTCAGAACTTCAAGAACTTTCAAACACCAACAAAAGCACTCAAGACAACTCCCTAAAACACTAAAATTAAAGCTTTTCACTTGTGAACACAAGAGAAGTGAGAAAAGATGCCAAGAAGACGTAGAACAAGCAAAGAGGAAAGTGTCAACTCTTTGCTTTGAGATGAGATAGATGTCAGCAAGAAGGGGGTTTATATAGGTGTTCATGAACACCATGGGGATGTCTTGGGTAGTCTTGGGTAGCTCACGAAGTTGAGCAAGTTTTCATAGTTCAAAGGGGATGGTTTGGAGTGAGATAGGCAAGTGTACTCATGGTTGGCATGTGGGACCACTTTGGCTTTCAAATTCCAAAGATATGAACATAATCTTTTTTTCCTAGCCATATGTGAACACAAAAGAGGATCAGATTATATTCTAATCTAGCTAAGACGTCATCTTGAGGAGATTTGGTGAGCATATCTTCTTTCCAATCTAGTTTGGCAAGTATATGTGAGCAAGAATCTTTCCTTTGTTCTTTTTCCTTGCTTGGCCATCACTCTTAGTGCATAATAGAAATATTTCTTCCTTGGATGTTGAGCAAGCATGGATGGTGAGGATGTGATCAATCTTGTGGAGTACAATATCATGGTTTAGATTCTTATTTTTGAGTCTCTCTAAAATGACGCAGTATGTGGGGTTAATTTAGACTCTTTGTATGCTTCTCATTTTGGCGCCATGGAGGTTCTAGTTATGGAACTTCTAATTTTGGTTTGTGTGACCTGCAAGGGATGGCTTGGGTTTGTAAGTGACCACCATTTATGTTTTAGAAACTTTTAAGATTTGTCACATGTGTGCATACACACACACACATGGGTGTAGACGTCAACTAGGGTGCATGGCATACTTGATCACTTTTCCTTGGCACATGAGATCACTTGTCTTGATTTCTAACCACAGGTAGTGCCTCATATATGTGAGTGTACTGAATCATTTGCATGGTACATAGGATCATTTTATATGGATTCAAATAAGGAACACATCCCATGGAGCTTTGGGTAGGATGAGGGTGCATGTGATCATGGTGTTCCACGCATGCGACTTGCACATGCTTGAGGTGATCATGACTTCATGGATTCACAAAAATTAAATAAAAATTAATATCCCTCATTTACAAGGAATTATGGTTTATAACCTATAGTTTTTTAATCACATAAATCTAATGCAAATTTTAAGGTATGGTTTGGCCCAAGGTGATTTTTTTCTCAAAAAATTTTCTTATTTAAGACCCACTAAGGTCACTAGGCAAATGAAAATCTAAATCTTGGTCAATTGTCCTGATTTTTGGATATGTTATTCATTTTGTTAGTTTATATCATTTTATTTCATTTCGGGTCATTTCGATTCCCTGAAGTACTTAAATGCTAATTCTTTTTAATTTGGACCCCCTGAAGAGTATTTGACAAATAAAAACCTTAATCTTGTCGTTTTAATTTTTGAATATGTTGTGCAATTAGTTGATTCATGTCACATTACTTTGTTTCAGAGTGGTTTGAGTCCCTAGGGGTCACCAAATGAGACTTTTAAAAACCTACTAAATTTAGCCCCGAAATGAGCCTAGTTTCATTTTGCATCCAAATTTCACTGAATAAACATTGGATTTCATTTCATCAAGTACAGAGTTTTTAGGGTATTACATTATGATTTGACTAAAAGTTAGATATGCTCTATGCTTGGAAGATTTAGAACTTTATCATTTAGTTCTTTTTTTTTTTTTTGCTTGTTTAAATTGCGTTGGTATTTATAAAGTACCATGGAGAAGTTTTGCTCACATCTTTCAGAAATTTTGTAGAGTTAGCTTAGATAGCTCTTTGGTGAAAATTCTCAAATAGCTTTTTTTTTTTAGTTGTATCTCTTATGAAATCAGTTGCATATTGTTTCTTAGTTCATAGCTTTTCTTTTAGTTGGATGTTTCTTAGTATGTATATATATATATATATATATATATATATATATATATATAAGTTTGATTCTGTCATTTTGTAATATTTTATATTCTAACTCATTCACTTGATCTTTTTTGTAGTAATGAAGATTCAAATGATGGAAGGGTTGTATTAAACTTTTGTGAAGTAATGTCTGTCCCCCCTTCCCTAAGATGAGGGGCGAACCGACCGGCACAGTGTCCCAACAACCCGCTCGCAAGCCGAGCTTGCCAAGACATTGTTAAGCCTCAACATACAACACCACATCACACACTATCAGAGTAATCATAAGGAATGCAGAAGAAATTTAACATACGAACACCAATAAGAACTTCATATTTCCAAAACGGGTCATTACACATGTGTAGCAACGGGAGAAACTGTTCATTATATACAGGCAAACCTCACCCCTATACATAGATCCTAACCCTCAAAAGACGATAACAACAAATGAAATACAAGAAATCCTACCAAAAGAGTAAGGGAACGTGGTTCTACGCGATGACCACTCCCTTGCCCTTATCTGCTGCTGAAGAACCTGAAAAGTTAGAGTAATAAGCCTAATTGTCCACGGCAGCTCAGTGAGTAATGCAATCTAATTCAAACTTAAAACAAGTATTCCACAGTTAAAACATGTGCCATGAATGCATGAGCAATAGCATTATGCAAGTGAATGCAACAGTAAAACACAATTCAAAGTCATAATGCAGTCGTGTACCTTCATTAAAAGTAGTTAAATAATGAAAACATTCGCGAGGCTCACAAGCTCTCCGAGGCGATTAAAATCACTCGAGCGGGAGAAACCCGACGGTTAGGTATATAGGTGATGACCCAAATCTGGGCCCACAAAACCTCCCTCATGGCACTCTGTGCTAGGTGGTCACTCGATGTTCTATGGGAGCCCAATCAATACAGGAGCGAGTTGCAGACAGTTAGGCATATAGTGACGACCCGATTAGGACTTATTGCCGTTGCCATCATCGTAGGCCCACAGAACCCCTCAATAGGCACTCTGTGCTAGTGGTCACTATTAGGGTCACAACTCGCCCAAATTGCTCTACCGCATCCAATACCCTAACCCGCTCTCGGACCTCGACAATCGGTGCACTTTTTATTTAAAACTCATTCAAAGGATGCAAGTTCATCACAATATGTAATACCATTTTCACAATGCACAAAATAACAAGCTCTAAGAAATGAGTTAGAAAACACTACTCACTAGGATGCTCCGCTACTGGCGCTCCTCTCGCGACCGGTCGCGTCCCGCTAGCACTGGGTCCCACGAAATTGACGCAACTTCTTAACATTAATATGGGACTTGGCTCACTCTAATTCTATATCATTAGTTAATCAATTACTTGACCTAGTCAAGAATAGTTTACATATGTTCATTCACTTTGCCTTAGTTACTAAGTCCGTTTGATTGACCTCGGTCAATCTTGGTCAACCCTAGTCAACTTATCATTTGCTGACCTAGCTGGTCAACAGAGTCACACAGGGTCAATTCTGGTCATTATGGTGTCAATTGGGCCAAAAAGGGCCAATCTTCCCAATTTCCATTACTTAGGCACAAACCTTAGCCAATGACCCTATCTGCGCAACTATTTTTCTAATTTTTCTGCAGGCAATATGTTCATTGGATTTGTGCCAAACTTTGCAGAAATGTTCTAGACTTCCTAAGATTTCCTTAGAATTTTAAATTACAATTTTTGGACCTCATTCACTACAGTTTCTAAGCATGATAACAGGAACTGCACAGATCCCGTATCCCCTGTAACAGGCAGTTACTGTTTGCCTTAGTTGACTTAGCTACACACATTAGAATGCTCTGAAATTTTGTAACAAACTTATAGACATATCTAGGGGTCTCTCCACCAAATTTCAGCTCAATCTATCATGGTTTGGTCAGTAAATTTTATTTCAGAAATTTCAGACAGATTGTAGGAAATTTCTGGGTTCATGGATTCCACTATCTTCTAGGGTTCTTTTCTCCCTTTCATAACATATTCACTAATCACAACCACTTCGAATCAGTAGCATGCAACATCGAAAACATGTCTATCATTCCATCAATATTCTACTATATTCTAAAGAACACAAGGATATTTGCTCTAGTACCCTACAATCATGGCATATTTGCATATATAACAAGACACATCCATAAGAGTTTAAGGTCGAGTCTTTATACCTTTCGGGAACCTCTATTATGGAGTCTACGATGCCTCTGATTCCAGTTCAAAAGGGTGCCTTTAGGTGTCCCGAATATAGCTCCTATTCTAGCCCCAAACTATTTCTGTTGGCACTGTTGCAACTGTATGTCTTAACAGTTAGCGACAATGACTTATACCACACATAAAACGTTTCAATTTCTGATTTCTACCACATGGACACTTGAATATTCATGATAGGGAATAGAATGATGGACTTTTACCTTAGGGACATGCCTAGAGTGGTTCAAGAATAAGTTTTCCCAAGATTGTTCCAACTGTCTCTATTTCACAGTTGTGACAGTGACTAAGTAACTAACTTCAAGGGTTCTAAAATCATGCATAAGGTCTTATTTCTCATTCTCTAACCCTTGAAGATCAAAGTGCATACTAAAATGAGAGGAGTGAACCATTTTACCTTCAAGAAAGAATTGGAAATGGCCAAGGTCCAAGGCTCCAAAGATGGTTCCAACACATACTTTGTTAAATTTCTGGGTTTGAACAGTGTAGGCAGCCCTCTTCTTGGTGTTTTCTACTTCAAACGGCTCAAGGACTGGACAAACCACTTGTAGGATCTTGTAGGTGGTGGCACAAGCTTCAAATCAAACTATAGTTTGTAGGATTTGGTGGAGAATTGGAGAAGATCCAAGCTAGGAAAGTTAGCTATAGAAATCTGGAATTTTTCTGGGTTTGAGCTCAAGGAGGAGTTTTGTTGCATGGGATAGGCTTGCATTGCAAGGATGGGTGACATGTGGCATCCAAGTGGCACTTAGCATTACATGCTAAATGCCCAGTTGGCAGCTTGGATTGGCCACAATGGAGGCCATGAAGTGATGGCGAAAATCATGGATCAAATACAATAGGTTCCCATGGTTTTTGTGCTCAAAAATGGCTGAAAATACTGAAAATCTGCCAAAAATTCGCTCAAAAATCGCACAAATGGACAAAATAAGAGGGGCAAGGCTTGGTGGACTGGGCACATGGGCTAGCCAGGCATGGGTCGGCCCATGTTGGGCCTCCAGGCGCGTGGGCTCAAGTCCGCGCGCGTTTGTGCTCTCGTGTCGGACCGAATGGCCCGACCAATATATTACAAATATACCATGTATTTCAATGTTATACATATAACAGAAATATCAGAAATTGGGGTGTTACCATTTTAAATCGAAAAAACCCATGAAATCAGCAAACAAACAAGAAAATAGTAACCGAAAAAGAAAAACGGCTTTTCTTTCACATTTAATGAGGCATATTAGGAGAAATATGTTTTTATTTGACCAAAAACAATATATTTTGGTATATTATGATATATTATGATATATTTTGATATATTTTGTTTATATTTTTTGGTATAATATGATATATTTTGGTATATTTTGTTTATTTTTTTTATAATATGCATACAATATATATAAAGTAATATGTATACTAAATTCTGAAGTATATTTTTGTATATTTTTGTATATTTTTGTATATTTTGTTTATATTTTGGTATATTTTTGTATATTTTTGTATATTTTGTTTGTATTTTTTATAATATACATACAATATATAGAAAATAATATGTGTACTAAATTCTGAAGCATATTTTAATATATTTTTGTATATTTTGGTATATTTTGTTTATATTTTGGTATATTTTTGTATATTTTGTATATTTTGTTTATATTTTTTGGTATATTATGATATATTTTGGTATATTTTGTTTATATTTTTTTATAATATGCATACAATATATAGAAAGTAATACGTATACTAAATTTTGAAGCATATTTTAGTATATTTTTGTATATTTTGGTATATTTTATTTATATTTTGATATATTTTTGTATATTTTAGTATATTTTGTTTATATTTTTTGGTATATTATGATATATTTTGGTATGTTTTGTTTAAATTTTTTATAATATGCATACAATATATAGAAAGTAATATGTGTACTAAATTCTGAAGCATATTTTGATATATTTTTGTTTATATATTTTGGTATATTATGATATATTTTGGTATATTTTGTTTATATTTTTTATAATATGCATACAATATATAGAAAGTAATATGTATACTAGATTCTGAAGCATATTTTGGTATATTTTATTTATATTTTGGTATATTTTTGTATATTTTGGTATATTTTGTTTATATTTTTTGTAAATTATGGCTAAAATGTTTTTTTTTTTGGAAATTTTTTTTCTTCTTTTCCTTCTTCCTCTGCTATGAGCTTCATCAAGTTGCAAAAATGGCGAGCTCACACCTTACGTGCTCTTGCATTGATTAAACTTGGTGAATGGTGGCAAACAACAAGCACAGCAACAACGAGCTAAACGAGAGAAAAAGTTCTGAAAATTTTTTGCACCAATAATTTTAGATTTATGAGCTTAAAAGAGAGAATTAATGTTCCAAAATTGAAAATCTGTAATATTGGTATACAATAAAAAAAAATTAGGTATACTAAATATATATATTGATATGTAACATTGGTATATTATTCATATATAATGAAAAATTAGGAACACATTGGTATACAATAAAAAAAAATTAGGCATACTGCTTTTCTTCATTCTGTTTTATCTTCAGATCTTGAACACCTACTTTTCTTCTTGCTCCCTATTTCACTGTCGCTACTCGATCTGATTTTAGTGGAGTTCACTGGCTGACATGGCAGTGACGAGAAAAGAGCGAGGAGAAGAAGAAGCAGAGCACGAACAACAGGGTGATGGCAAGCATGTACAACAACAGAACAATCAATGACGAGCAGCAGGGCGATCAGTGCCAAGCAGCACGACGATCAGTGGTGAGTAGTAGAGCGATCAACGACAAGTATGTTACAGATCTGCGGTTGGAGAGATGCATACCCTTTGAGGTTTCTCAACTTCCTTTTCGTTTCCTTTTCTCCGCCATGATCAGTAGCAGGGCGATCAGCACCAAGTAGCAAGGTGTTCAATAGTGAGCAACAGAGCGATCAGTGGCGAATAGGTTGCATATCTGCGGTTGGAGAGATGCGCAACCACTCCTTCGCCGGTGGTGGAAGCGGAAGCGCCGACGCTGCCTCTTTAAAGGGTTGTTGCTACTGCCGCTTCCACCTTTTGACCTTCCTGGGCCTACTCATGTTTTCATCAAAATCTTCTAAATCGAGCATTCCAACTAGAGGAGGAATTCCTCCAAGAATTGCAAGAGACTCTCTAGCCTCAAAATCTTCCTTCACGTAGCAGCAGCAGTAGGGGTTCAACTCCAACAATGGCGATCGAAAGAAGAAACAACACAAACATCGCAAACAGTACAACCACGATCAACAACAAAAGGTGTGGCGAGAAAGAAGGCGATGAGTAGCAACACACGTGGGGGTTCACTGATCTCTGGCAATGACGATTGAAAAAAGAAGGAGATGCCCTAAAAAACAAATGGTCACTGGTAGCAGTAGCTATTGATGAAGAAGGCGGCGATCTCGACAACAACAATAGCAGCAAATGGTCGACAAAGGTTCATTGGTAGCAATAGCAACAGCAGCTACTAGTGTCGAAGACGACAATCTTCGACAACGATAGCAGCGGCAAGTGTCAGTGAATAATGAAAAAGCAACAATGCCCTAAAAAACACCATGGTTATTTTAGCAAATATTTCTTAAAACATGGTATTCATGAAAGTTTGTAAATTTTAACAAATATTAATGAAAATATTTTTGAAAAGCTGTCATTTTGTGTAATTTCCTTTTTTTTTGTTTTTCCCTTTTTATCATTTACATATACATATTTATATATATGTGTTATATATCGAAATTTCACATTTTTCGTCCTCTAAAATTATAAATTGTCTAATTCATCATTTTTCATCAAAATACCAACATTGTACACAATTTCAACATTTATTCAATTATTTTCTCTAAAAATTGAATAATTTTCCCAAAAATCATATTTCTCTCCCAAAAATTTCATTTATCATTCTAAAAATCCAATAATTGTTCCAAAAATTCATAAAACAATCCTATAAATTATTTTTCTCAAAAAAAGACATTTTTCTAATACTTTCATGTGTTTTCTCCTTAAAATTCTATTTTCTCAAATTATTTTCATTTCCTTTAATAATTAATCCGAAATTGAGAAAAATTAGGAAAAATTTTGTATTTTCTCTTTAAAATTTCAGAAAATACATGGAATACATAAATGTTAGATCCGTCAATCTGATGTCAAAAATGTGGGTCGTCACAATGTCACAAGATTACAATTTAGGATATAGCTTCTAAAATTTTTATAAGAGTGTAAATTTATTGAGTTTGATCTCTAATTGTAAATAAATGGTCTTTGTAACACCCCAATTTTCAACTAGACCTCCTATCACGTGCTTTCTCACGTGTGGATTGTCACCCGTTGAAAATCAAGATGTTACTCAAATTATTTTTTTGTCAAAATCAAGTTCATAACAATTTGTTCTCAACTCAATATAATTTCTCAATACATTCACCGGATTTCTTAGTACAAATTAAAAACAATGTAGCAGAAATACTTAAAAACTTGTGTTAAAACAGAAATGTTAAACGTATTCTCTTCACAAATCTAATCAACTGAATTTAAAATCAAATGAATACACGAAAATCATTTCAGAAAGATTAACAAAATATCACCTCCAACACCACCCATCCCGAACTACCTCCCCATGAGGTGTCCAATTAAAGTGTGAGTCTTCAGATGTAAGACACAGTACGCTAAGTCCAGATGTATCTGAAAAATAAAGTGGGAGTGAGCTCGAAAGTCCAGTGGATCATTTCTACACATCACATGCATTATACAGACCCAATCCAAAATATTACAAATACTTCCAAACATTAGGCGTTTTGAAAATTCATTTTGTTTTGGTCAGAGTCTAAGACCGGAAGAGGGTTGAGATGCATCTCGGTATTTCTTGTGATCTAATCTAATCTCAGAGGGTCTCAATAACCGTTTAAAATCAATCAACACTCACATCACAGCCTAAGAGAGAGTACTTATCGCGACTCGTACCATCTCCCAAAGACTTCGAGATGTCACAGTCAGCTTTGGTTGGGAATACCTACAATCCTCCTTGTAGCTCGACAATCTCAAGTGATAACATATAGGAGATGTCACATCGATCTGCCTCGGGCTCGTCAATCGCACTGGTACGTAAATTCTTAATAAACCATCGTCTTATTTTTAGTTTTACAAACCATCTCAAGCAAATCAAGCATCACACAATTCACTAGGAAAAAAATTCAAATTATGCATGCAAGTTAACAGTATAAGATACAAGAATAAACAATAGGATCTAGATACATATTTTCCTTATTCATGCATGCCATAATTGAGTAAATTTAAGTGCGAACCTTTATATTCTATCATGTCATGAACTAGTTATGCATGAGTCTGAATAATTCATTATGCATCACACATCATTCAAATAAATCAAACAATTTCAATCAATTTCCTAATAAGATTCTAATAACCTAGAACTATTTAAACAAATACTTTGAATTTTAAATCTATATAATACATATGAGCAAGAAAGTCACGCACACTTGATTTTGTTGATCTTCAAGGCTCCTTGCTTTTTGCAAAACACACGATACTCTCCATTGTAAAATCTTAAATTCAAGAATTTATAAAATTCCTAAGTTCTTAATTCATTTTGGATCTTATTCAAAATATTTTTAAGCTTAAAGATTTTCCAATTTATGGGATCTAAATATTTGTTTCACTAATTTTGGATTATTCCTAGTTCCTAAAATTTTGTATATTTTGATTAATATAATTTCTAAGTCCTCTAAATTTCCTTAATTTGAAATTAAAACTTTAATAATCTACTTACAAGTCTTTTCATAAAGTTAGATTTTCAATAACTTAATCTTCGCAATTTAAATAATTTATTAATATCATAATTAATTTAATTACGAACAAAATAAGACTTCTAATTGTCAAAACTTTAGTCTTTTTTTTGCATTGGAAATTTCTAATATCTTTTCGATAAGGAATTAAAGTGTACAAATGTTTATTTTTGCTATTACTGTCATTTTCTTAGACTAAAACATACTTTGTTAGTTCATGATTTCATTAGGATTTCTAAAATATTATTGACTGAATTCTTGAATCAGCTTTTCTAAAATATTAAATTTCTTTTTTTCAGATTTTCTATTATTAAAGTTTAAGTTAAGTCTTATCTATAATTGTCGATTCCAATAACTTTTATTCAAATTTGCCAAAAATTAAATAATGACATACTTTAATAAATAAAACCATCATTGATTTTTCTTCTCAACCTATCATTCCTTTGCTACGAATAAGGTATAAGCATCACAGATTTATTTTCCTAATTAATTTATATTAAGTTCTTAAACTTAGATTAAGTCTTTTAATCACTCTCCTCTACTCGTAGCAAGAAAACTAAATTCAGGAAGTTGAGATCGTTCTTACCTCTTCTTCTTCGTCAAGTCACGACCAAAACAAACCCCAACGTCAAAAAACCAACCCAGAACATTAATTAAAATCTATCATTGTTCTTCCATCGTTCGTCTAGTGTCAAAACCCCGTCACTAACATTAGCACACCAGTCCATCTTCTTCGTTTAAACACAGTACTAGCTACTAAAATGATGATAGACTTCTAGTGGTACTAGAATTATATTGTAATCTAGATTATCTGATCTAGATCTAGAATATCAGATTGAGTCAATCTGATGATTTGGGATAAGGTCCTATTAGATGATGATTTAGGATAAGATCTATTTAGATATTGGATAAAAACAAATTAGGTAATCTGAGTTAATCTGTGATTGAGATTACCACATAGTTTAGAATTCTACAGAGTTTAAGAAATGTGTTTAATTGAGTCTATAAATAGATCCTATGGGTTTAACTTGTAATCAATTAATTCAATTCAGTAGCAAGTAATAAAGTTTGAGAAGAGGTTTTATTCCAACAGTGGTATCAGAGCGAAAGATCCACGTTGTGATTATAGAGGTAACACTACCATTGGTGGTGTGTAACAGAGAATTCTGTTTGCTGTTTACGGTGTGCAAAGTTTTGCTCTGTTCGTTGTTCACTCTGCCGCAGCCAGTTTCAGTGTTGTTGCTTCGTTGCTATTGCTGCTCACTGCAAACCGAAATAAAAAAAGGGGGGGGGGGGCGATTTCGTTGTGTTTGCATTGGCTGCAAACCAAAAGCAGAGAGTACTGCAAATAAAAAAAAACGTTTCTGCTACCGTTATTCTTCTTCTGTGTTATTTGTCTTCTGCGGCTACAAATAAAAAAAACATAAATTTGCTTTTCCTTTTGCCACCATTGCATTTGCACCTCTTCCTTTTGCTGCAAACCGTCCGAATTGTTGTTGTTTGCCCGAAATCAGCCGCTCGTCGTCGTCCGGTTTCACAGCCACCGCCGGACTGCCATTGTTGGTCCGATTTATTCTGTTCTGCTGCTGCAACCCAGAAACGCCACGAAGAAAAAGACCGATCGGTCCTCTCTGTTTGCCGTTCCAGTTCGCCGGCCAACCATTGTCGAGTTGCTTGCCGCCGTTCCTGCGATTTTCTACTCCTGCGACTGCTGCACTGTGCTAGTGCACACCAGAAAACAGAGCATTTCTACTGCTCGTTGACTCTCTGCTGCTATTGCTGCTCGTCACCGTCGCTCTGTTCTTCCCGATTGTCTCTGCCAGCCGCACCCCTTTGTTCGCTGGTTTGTGCAACGCTCCCTGCTCGTGCTGCAAGTTCTTGTTTGCTGCCACCGGAAAATTTATGTTGCTCGACTGAGACGCAGAGGAAAAGAAAAGAAAGAAGAAGAAGACCGGTAGAAGAAAAAAAAAACTGCGTTGCTGGTGTTGCTCGACCGAAACGCAGAGAAGGAGAAGAAGAGAGCCGAGAAGGAGAACGAAAAAAAGAAAAAAAAAGGTGTGTTATCTCTTTATTCCCCAAAAAAAAGGGTGATTGTTATTAAAAAAAAAGGGGAGTACTTATTATTTAAAAAAAGGTGTGAGCCGAGAAAAAAAAAAGGGGGAATTAAAAAAAAAAGGAGAGTTGCTGCTAATTAAAAAAAAGTGAAAAAAGAAATGAGTTAGTGAGAAAAAAAAAGAAGAAGTGATTATTATTTTAAAAAAAAAAGGAGGTGAGTTAGTTAAAAAATAATAATTTGTGAGGCAGTGAGAAAAAAAAAAGTTGCAGCATATTTAAAAAAAAAGAGGGGGAGTGATTATTATTTTTTAAAAGGAGGAGGGCTGCAGTTGAAAAAAAAATTATGGCTCTCGACAATAATTCTCATCAACCATCACTTCCTACTTTTGATGACAAAAAGTATGATCGATGGAACAAGCAGATGAAGACTCTTTTTGAATATCAGGAGTTATTGGATATTGTAGAAAATGGATTTGTTGATCCAGGTGAGAACGTATCAGCTAATCAACGTGATACGGTACGTGAAAATAGGAAAAAGGATAAAAAGGCACTATATTTTATCCTTCAAACCCTCGATGATGTTGCTTTTGAAAAGGTACAGAGAGCTGCTACAGCAAAAGAAGCATGAGATACCTTGGAGAAGTCCTACAAAAGTGCAGACAAAGCCAAAAAAGTACGTCTTCAGAGTTTGAGACGTCAGTTCGAGCTGCTTCAGATGGATGATGCAGAGTCTATTGAGACTTATATTAACCGAGTACAGGTCTTGGTTAATCAGATGAAGAGCTATGATGAAAGGGTCGAGGAAGTGACTGTTGTTGAAAAGATACTTCGTTCCCTTACTATGAAGTTCGAGCATATCGCCGTGGCTATTGAAGAATCTAAAGATCTGTCTATATTAACAGTTGATGAGTTGACTGGTTCTTTACAGGCTCATGAGCAGCGGATGAAAGAAAAGAGTGTAGAAAAGCCCACAGAAAAAGCCTTGAAGACTGAAGCTTCCAGGTCCAACAATTCTCATCGTAATGGGCAATCAAAACACAGGGGTCGTGGTCGAGGACGTGGCAGAGGGCAACAACATCACCAAAACCAAGGTCGCGAGCATTCCAATAGCGTTCATGGCACTGGTGGTGGTCGCAGTGGTCATAGTCGAGGTAATGATAAATCTAAAATTCAATGTTATGCTTGCAGAAAATTTGGGCATTATGCAGCTGATTGTTGGCATCGCCGACCAACAAATTCAAGTAAGAAAGCCTCGTTCGTTCAAACACGAGATGCTCCTGCTACTCAAACCCTGTTGATGACAGCGTCAGCTCACGAAAGTGACACCACCAACAATCTTTGGTATCTTGATACTAGGTGCACTAATCACATGTGTGGCACACGTGATCTATTTGTTGATTTAGATGAATCAGTCCGCATAGAGGTCAAGTTTGCTGATGATAGCAAGATTCCTGTTATGGGAAAAGGCCGCATCTTAATCAAGTTAAAGAATGGTGATTATCAGTACATCTCTGACGTATTTTATGTTTCAAATATGAAGAGCAACCTACTCAGCATTGGGCAATTGCTTGAGAAAGGCTACCATGTGCAGATGAATGATAATTATTTAAATATGCTCAACAGCAAAGGTACTATCATTCTTAAATCTCCTTTGAAGAATCACTTATTTAAAATACAGATTCAGAATGATACTTACCCATGCTTTCAAACTATTGTTACTGATGAGTCATGGTTATGGCATTTGAGATATGGACACTTAAACTTTAGTAGTTTGAAGCTTCTGGCCCAGAAGAAACTGGTTAAAGGGTTATCAATTGTCAATCATCCAGAACAGTTCTGTGAAGGTTCTATTCTTGGCAAACAGCATCGCCAACCATTTGCTAGCTCTTCTTCTTGGCATGCTCATAACGTTTTGGATGTGATTCATTCTGATGTGTGCGGTCCCATGCAGACTACCAGTAATGGAGGAAATAAATATTTCCTCACCTTTATTGGTGATTACAGCAGAAAAATTTGGGTCTACTTTTTGGCTTATAAGTCTGACACTTTTGCTTGCTTTCAGAAATTTAAATCTCTTGTTGAAAAGCAGAGTGGTCGTCATATTAAGGTCTTACGCACTGATGGTGGTGGTTAGTATACTTCTACAACCTTTAATGATTATTGCACAACTCATGGGATAAAGCATGATATCACAGCTCCCTATACACCACAGCACAATGGCGTTGCTGAGTGCAAGAACCGGACAATCATGGATATGACCCGCAGTATGTTAAAAGCTAAAGGTATTCCCCATACTTTTTGGGCTGAAGCTGTTGCATGTTCTGTTTATTTGCTTAACAGATCCCCCACAAAAGCCCTTTCTCACATCACTCTTGAAGAAGCTTGGAGCGGTTATAAACCGAATGTAGCCCACCTGCGAGTTTTTGGATCTATTGCCTATGTGCATGTTCCTGATCAGAATAGAAGAAAGTTACATGACAAAGGCATGAAGACTATCTTCATTGGGTACAAGAGTGGAAAGTTCTGTGGCTACAAGCTTTATAATCCTACCACTAATGCAGTCTTAGTGAGTAGAGATGTTATATTTGATGAGTAGGATTTTTGGAGCCTATCTCTTTTGATGATGAAGCCTCTACCTCTACTAGTGTTCCTTTGAGCACTAATAATAATGGAGTTGCTTCTAGTAGCAGATCTTAGCGCACTATCCAGCCACCTGCCAGGTTGCAAGACTTTGAAGTCTATTCTAATAATGCTATTAATGATGATGGGAGCTTGGTTCATTATGCCATGTTTGCCGATTCTGATCCTATTACTGTTACTGAAGCTATGAAAGAAGAAAATTGGGTTGCTGCCATGGATTCAGAGATTTAGTCCATTGAGAAGAATGACACTTGGGAGCTTGTTACCATTCCCCAAGGTCATAAAGCTATTGATGTTAAGTGGGTCTTTAAGACCAAGCGGAAGCCTAATGGTGACATTGATCATTATAAAGCACGACTTGTCGCAAAAGGCTATGAACAAAAGCCTGGCTTTGATTATCAAGAGGTATTTGCCCCTATTGCTCACATTGAGACTGTGAGATTATTGATTGCTATAGCTGCTCAGAAGCATTGGAAGATTCATCAGATGGATGTGAAGTCTGCCTTCCTGAATGGTAATTTAGAGGAAAAAGTTTATGTGAAGCAACCGCCAGGATATGTGAAACAAGGTCTTGAAGATAAAGTCTAAAGGTTGAAGAAAGCTCTATATGGCTTCAAGCAAGCTCCTCGGGCATGGAACAAAAGAATTGATCAGTTCTTTTATGTTTTTGGTCTCCAAAAGTGTGATTCTGAACATGCCTTATATGTGAAGATTGATGCATCTACCAGTACCATGCTTATTGTTTGCCTATATGTTGATGATTTGATTTTTACAGGCAATGATGTCACACTGATTCGAGAATTCAAAAAGGCGATGATGGAAGAATTTGAGATGACTGATATTGGTCTCTTGTCATACTTTCTTGGCATTGAGGTTGACCAGCGTGATGATGGCATCTTCATCAGTCAACAACGATATACCCTAGATATTCTGAAGAAGTTTAATATGTCTGATTGCAACCCTTCTTCCACGCCTGTTGAAGTTGGTACCAGGTTATCAAAGAAATCTAACGAAGCTCCAGTTGATCCTACATACTTCAAACAAATTGTTGGGAGTTTGCGTTACTTGACTTGCACACGGCCAGATATTCTCTATGGAGTTGGATTGATTAGTCGATTCATGGAGTCGCTCAATCAATCTCATCTTGTTGCAGCTAAACGTATCCTCTGTTATATTAAGGGTACGTTTGATCATGGTTTATTTTACTCCAACACTGGTGATTCTACTCTCTTTGGATATTCTGATAGTGACTGGGGCATTGATCATGATGATCGGAAGAGTACATCTGGTTATGCATTTTATTATGGTTCCACTGCATTCTCGTGGTCTTCCAAGAAGCAGTCTATTGTTGCATTGTCTACATGTGAAGCTGAATATGTTGCTGCTGCTTCTAGTGCTTGTCAGGCTATTTGGTTGCGGAATCTTCTGCATCAGATTCACATGTCTATTGATGGACCCACACCCATTTATGTTGATAATGTGTCAGCTATTGATTTGGCGAAGAATCCAATGACTCATGGTCGAAGTAAACACATTGATATGTGGTATCACTTCCTCCGTGATCAGGTTCAACAGAAAGAAATTGAATTAGTCTACTGCAAGTCTGAGGATCAAGTTGCACATTTGTTCACCAAGCCTTTGAAGATCGAGACATTTATGAGGTTGAAAAATGCATTGGGTGTGTGCAAAATCGGAATTATGGGGGGAATTTTGTGTAATTCAGATAATCTAGCTTATGGGGAGATAATAGACTTCTAGTGGTACTAGAATTATATTGTAATCTAGATTATCTGATCTAGATCTAGAATATCAGATTGAGTCAATATGATGATTTGGGATAAGGTCCGATTAGATGATGATTTAGGATAAGATCTATTTAGATATTGGATAAAAACAAATTAGGTAATCTGAGTTAATCTGTGATTGAGATTACCACATAGTTTAGAATTCTACAGAGTTTAGGAAACGTGTCTAATTGAGTCTATAAATAGATCCTATGGGTTTAACTTGTAATCAATTAATTCAGTTCAGTAGCAAGCAATAAAGTTTGAGAAGAGGTTTTATTCCAACAAATGAGATCACGATTTGTTCTTCTCTATTTGCAATTCCCACCCGTAGCCATCATTGATTTTCTTCATTCGCAACGCCCAACAATAGCAGTTGTAGCTGCGTTCTTCATCCACAACACCCACAGCACTGGTTTTGTGCTTCATTCTTCACTTCAGTCCGACCCAAGATCAAGCACACTAAATCCATTTCCAACCGTTGCCTCTGTTGTTGTCCACGGCCAGCCACCATCCATCTTCATCTTCATTCTTCACAAGCCAACCGTAGCAGCAGTAACAGAGCAGCATTGCTCTGCTTCCACTTCCTCTCTTTGTTCGTCGCACCAACCAAACACCAGCAGCTTCCCATCTTCCTCGTTTCATTCCTCTCTTCATGGACCAGTTGCACACCGAGAATCAGTTGCAGCAGCTGCTCTTCTTCTTTGCTTCATCTTCTTCTTCGTTTGGCCCAAATTGGAATCCCCAACTCAAATCTCAATCCTCAAAGCCCCAAATTTGATTTTTCATTTTCGTTCTTCCCTCATCCTGCTACAATTCCTCTTCTCTGTTATCCAAATGCCCCAACCCAGATTTCCATCTCCGCTCAGATCGTGCTTCCCCTTTTTTCTTGATAGCAGGAACCAGGGAACCCAAATCGCAAATCACCAATTTTTCTTCCATCGTCTGTTACACCAAAATCGCATCGGCCCTCTTCTCTTCTCTGTCCGGCAACAGCTGCAACGACCAACAAAATTTCTGATTTTTCCTCTTCTTCATCTTCATTTTTCACAAATCAATAGCAGCAGGAGCAGCACAATTGTGTTGTCCTATTTTCATTCTTCCATTCGTTATGCTTGGCCACCCGAACCGCACTTCATAATCCACATCAACCGAAATCTCACCTTTGGTTCTTCTTTCCTCTCCTTTCTATCATGGCGTCAGTAACAAAGCCAAATAAATCTCCAACTCCAGCTCTTTTTTCATTCGTCCGAATCATTCCTTCACCGTCAAACCAGAAAGATCTGGTTCGTGCTTCATTTTTTCCAGAATTTTTTGGGTTTTTTCTTTTTCTTTTTTTTTTTTTTTACCAAGTAAATGTATAAATAATTATTGACTTGAATGATCTAAATACTAAACAAAATTCAATTACATTTCAGTTGAATTTTCTAGTTAATTATAATGCTTGCACTGTAGAGATCTTGGTATATACTTGATTGAAATTATTTGGAGCAAGGAAAGGGCGGTACCATAGAAATTCCAGTTAAGAAGGTTAAAAATAGTACATATAATGGAGCCAATGGCTCTACATTTCTATGGAGTAATTGCCCCGAAGTAATGGATTCTATGCGGGAATCCAATGCAAGCTAAAGCACCATAACCAATTTGCATGAAACTCCTTTTTATGATTTTATTATTATCATCTTTTTTTTCACCCAATTAGCGTGACCTTCATTCCCTAAATAAATCTCAAAATTTTTTTTTTTTTTCAATCATCAATTTATTTCAGATTCCCAATTACTATTTTTACCAATCAATAAAATTTTCTAATGCTACATTTCATCGTATATATGTTATATTATTATTATTATTATTATTTTCTGGCTAATTCAACTAATGCCAATTTTTAATTTATTATTTTATTTCATTTCATACCTACTCGCAACGTGGCATGATCACAAAGTTACAGGGTGTTACAGTCATATACAAAAATTTTTGTTATGATGTGTGAACAATTTTACACTTTCATGTAAATGAATTATAATTCCTTTTCTTAGTTGTTGAAAATAAAAACCGTTTTGCATTATTGAGCATTAGGCACTGATTAGAGATATTTTATCATTTTAAACCTTAAAATATTAAAATATATTACATATCACATATCATTAAATTATTGGATAAAGATATGCATTTCTACCATGTTAAATGAGCCGTTAAAATAGTTTAACAATGTATAGATAAGTTGTTGAAAAGGTAATATGCGTGAGTTAGATGTTTAATTGCATGTAAAATAAGTCGTGAAAGTGAAAATGTGTTGTTAATAGCCAAACCTTTACCACGACTTCATGAACAATAGCTCGGATACCCAAGTCGCTAAAACCATTTTACGGCATATTTTATGAGCAGTCAAAAAGTGTTTTTCTTGTAGTTTTGGTATGGCAAGTGTAACACCCCCTCTTTGGTCCTTGTAAGTTTAGGTCGGTTTATCTCTTGAAACCATTTAAAAACATGATTGAATTTTAAACTCAAACTTATAACATCAACATGTGCTTAGAGTGTATTTTAAAACACCTTTTGAAAAACAAGCGGAAAACTAGAAAGGGAAGGTCCTTACATTATTCTTTTTCTTTATCTTGATCTGGTCTCGATATCTTCCCCATTTTGTATTTTTGGGTTCATTTTCAAAAATCGATTAGGTCACTTTGAGTTCATGACATTACAAATCATTTTTCAACAATAGTTACAAAATCAACATCATTAGTTCCCCAAAGATATAGTTTTTTGACTACATATTATTATCAATAATTAAGGGATTCCCTTACAAGTGGGCCCGATCAAGTTCTTTTCCCTTTCTATCAAGGCATACAATAAAATCTCCACATCAAGATTAGGAAATTAATACAATTCAAAACAAACTCGATTGTGGACATTATCCTTCATTGTGCACCTGTATTTGAAAGGTAAGGAGAAATCATGCTCTATGAACCTAGTGGATCATTTTAATTCACAGTGAATCCAACAACATAGCAAGGAAATTATACATACAAACACTTTCAAATATTAGTGACACAATCACCTAGTTGTTTTCTAGTTGGTCGAGATAGGATGGTCAACCCTAAAATGATTCTCGTACCTCTAGCCAAGTGAATCTCAAAGGAGCATCACTGGTATCTAGGTTGTGTGCCTGTATGTCCATCAGTCTTGAGACTTAGAAGATACGCAAGGCATGATCAAAATCTCTTAAGTGTGATACATAGTAGTTTCTTACCTGAGACGTTAACATGAGAATCATCGTTGATTGGCCATAGACCAATTGACCCCTTCAAGTGTATTATTATCTTTTTATTTGTTATTTGTGTTTGGTCATTCTCACACTCATGCACAATCTCTCATTCAAGAGTCATAAATATGCATGTAACTTAAATTCAGTCTATATTTGAATTGTTACTATCATTATATGCCTTTCATGCAAAGTATCATGTTCTCATATATAATGCATGCCTCATGTAATCATGCACATTGTATTTCATGTATTGACAATATCATGTAACATTGATATGTATATCTCATAAAACTATTATGGTCTCATATGCATTTCATTTCATCCCATTAACATATCAACACATCATATTTCATTTTTCAAGTTCAATCATATACATTTCATCAAATGAGGTCACTAGTGTGGTTCAAACATCCACCTAGGTAATTTCATATATCATATGCGTGCAAATATTATTAAAAAGCATGTAAGTTAAAATTATGCCACACCTTACATGCTCTTGTCCACAAGATCCAATTTTCTTGAACAGCACGCTCTGTTAGCTTTTGTGTGACAATTCACCTATATGGATAATTTTATATAGTATATGGCTTAAAATCTCAATTCTATCCTATTTATCGATCAAAGTCAACCCATTGTGTCCGTGGTCAAAGGTCTTGAAGGTTGGTCAAAGTCAAGAGGGCAAAAACATTAAAAATGGGGTATTTCTCGCTAACCACTGCAATATCGCCAAGCATTACCGTAGTAGTCTTTGTTTTTGTAGGCCTACTGTTTTTGTTGTTTTGGTTACCATTGAACATGACCATGGTAGTTAGTGACTACCATGATACATGACCACGATGATTTGCATCCTTGTAAATTTCGTTCCAACTTTGGTTGGCTGTTTCGTGGGCTTCGAGTCTTTGATTTGTGTGATTCTTGGGTCAACTTCAATAGCTTAGATCTTGGGTCATGAGCATCGGATACATGAACTTTTTGTTGCATTGCTATCCTTGCCACCTCACTGAGGAAAACAGTGGTGACAACCATTTTGCTTAATTTGGTCCACAATGTTTCAGATTTGGCTTCAAAGTTGATTGTCATGTTGATAGTCATTCCTAGAAGCCTATTTTGGGACATCAACTTCAATAGCTTAGATCTTGGGTCATGAGCATTGAATATAGGAACTTTTTGTTGCATTGCTATCCTTACTCGACCCTCTTTCAAGTGGTGCAAACGGTGTAGGATAGTTCTCCGCCAATTATCTCAGATTTTGGTCTAAACTCAAGTCATGGATATGGGTTTTTCAAACCTAGAAGTTTGGTATTTCAGTTTCAAACTTTAGAGGTTCGTGTCATGGTATGCATAGCACCAATTTGGGTCACACATAGTACATTGAGAAACTTATTCTAGATACTTTTAAAAGTATAAAGACTATGCTTTCACCATGATGCATATTCTACCCAAATATCATCCACGCTAGGCAAAAAACCAGTGTTGGCTATCACGAACTTGGCATGTGTATGTATGTGATTCCTTGTGCATATGAAAATGGTATTGGAGGAGGGTCAGGAATACTTACAATGGGTTGTTCGCTTACTAGTTTGGCACACTCCCTAGGCACCCAAGCTTTCTTCATGCTCCTAACACTTGTATACACTCAACACACAAGAGAACTTGGCAAAATGGTGCCCAAACACCTCCTCATCCAATTTATAGACATGAGGGATGGGTATAGCCTTGTTGGAGTTGTTGGAGAGGGTGATGGTGGCTCTCCATAGAGGTATGGTGCTGTTCAACCAGTCATAGGGTGTGCTACATTACTTGGAGAAGCTAGAGAAGCATGAGTGGCAGTTGTTAAGGGTTATTGTTCACTAGCAACTTGAGGTCATGGTTGAGTGGATGTGCTTGACACTTGTTTGCAAGCACACATATGAGTTTTTGTGTGAGATCTTAATATGGTTTGGATGGGCCAATTGCCCACTAAACAATGGTGTTTTGGTATGTTAAGGATGGTCATTAGGTTTAGAAGAAAAAGATCTCTAAATAACGGATTTTTCGGGTTTTCACATAAATGACCCTTACCGCTCTTTTTTTTCATTAATTGTCCTTGACACTTTGAGCATTTCAACACCAAGATTGTCACCAAGTTTAATTGTTGCATCCTCGGATTATTTTTTCTAAGTTTTTAGTCCATCCTTCCTATGGTCAATTTGACTTATTTTGGTTGCCCTTGGTTTTGGTTGGCCAAGTTTGTTAGGTTTACATCTAATTAAGAGTTCAAAATTTTGGGGATATTATAAGAAGAGAGGGTTAGAGCCACAGGGAGCTAATGTTTTCTATTAGCAGACATTACTCCCACCATATTCTTCTCGTCCTTCTTTAACAGATTATGCTCTTCCAAGGCCCCATGAATCTAACATTTTGGTACGAGAAGAGAGGGATTGAGCCATAGGTAAATTAAAGGCTTTCTTCTATATGAATTGTTCATTGCCTTGTCTATTTTTAATTTCATTAGTTTGTAAAATCTAAGTGCATAAAATATAAATCAATGAAGAATTGAATTCTTTTTTCCTAATGAATTTGTAGACTTGAAATTAACATAGAGCCATGGAAGTATTAGCGGGTAAACTAAAAGAAAGAAATAAGAAGATGAGTTAGACGAACAGTGAGCCGTATGCCTATGGGAAAGGGAATCCTGCTGTTGTTGCAACTAGACAAGACCTCCTGAAATGCAATGTTTCCAAGGAGCATGGTTGGAATGCAATCTTTATGTGCATGTAAATCACTAATAACCACTTTGTCGTAGTTTATCTCAATAATTAAGTTTACGAATGTTGAGGTGGTAATCTTATATATATATATATATATAAAAGGTATTAATATACAACAAGATGCAATATATTTTTTGAAGAGATTAATTAGATTATTATTTGTTAAAGTTTTTTTTTTCTTTCTTCTTATTTTTCTTTTTTTAAGGGTGTTTTTGGGTTTGTGTAGGTTGATGATGCTAATAAGGCTCATGCTTATTAGGAGAGACCTAATGATATTTACAAGATAGATAATAAATAGTTTTAATTCTTGTATAGCCGCTAAAACTACTGCTGCTTTATTTTTTAAGAAAATTTGACCCTTCTTACTCCAAGTTTTGCTTAGAAGAACAATTGTGGATAATTTTAAGATAATTTTTAAGCCAACTAATCTACAACGAATGTATTTCCTTTTAATGAGAAATGTGTGAATTTATCATTTTAATGCTTGAGTTTATCATTTTAATGAGTAATGCGTGAGTGATAATTTTTAGAAATAATTATCAACAACAATAAGTGCTGTTAAAACTATAACTTTTGTTTGCCAAAGCTTAAATTTTAGCAACAAAATAAGTTTTTGGTAAAATCAAACTTTTTTCTACAAAGTAATATTTGGTGGTGTAAATAGATTTTGCATAAAAAAAATTGCTAAAAAATCATTAGTAATAAACTTAACCTTTATTGTTAAAATATCACTGTAACGCATTACTAACAAAAAAATTTAGTAATAAATCTTTTTTATTGCTAAAAAGTTTTAGCAACAAAAAATGAGTTTTTAGTAACGAATATTGTCATTGCTATTGGATTATTATACATCTTCATCAAACTACTTCCGCTCAATAATTTTAACAAGTTAAAGTCTCTTCTATTTACTATTTCTACAAAGTGATCATGTTCAGAGGAGAGGGGATTTTTAATATAAACGTGAATCATGCTTAAGAGATGATGTCAATAATTATTAAATGTTATTAATTTACTACATATGATTCATATGATATTTTTGTTTGATTAATTCAAAGCATTATACTTGCATGTCTCTAAATTTCAAAGATTTATGTATGCAACTTTTTGATGTTATTGAATAATCAATGCTTATTGGATTATTGTACATATAGAACATGTACTCGTGATATTTGAAATTAAGTTGAAAAAAAAGTTGTCTAGTTTCTCCTTTTTTTTTCTCTCCTTCAAAATTGGTACTTCCAACATATATTCTCGATAGTTCAAGGTCGAATTTCTCATGATAGTACATGTACACATTGCTAGTACTGAAGGTTGACGGACTTCACACCCAACTTCGAGAAAATTGAAGCAATAAAGCCATGCTCTTCTTCCTCATTTTCATATGACGTACCAACGTGGCCATATTCTTCAAGATTGAGGAGAGAACCCGTCTCCCCAGCGGGGCTATCCCAGATATGCAAACCCTCATTACTTTGGTACCTAATATTCCCCTTGAAAGAACAAAGCTTTTGATCCTCTTCTTGCCTGTGTAATTGATCATCAAAGTCATTCCATCTAGGACTTCCGGTAGAATAATTAGATCCAAATGACGATGTTCTTGGAGTTTCAGTAAATGACGAAGCTGACGATGAAGATGATGTTGACGCCGAGGGAGAAGCTATTGGGTTTCCAAAACCTTGAATCTCTTTGGTGATTTTGAGAGCTTTCAAACGTGCCTCTTTTAGTGTCAATCCTCCGGACAGTAGATTTAGTATCCTATTTGATTTTTCTTGCATAATTGAACCCCAATCAAACCTATAAATTAAGAATATTCAAGCAAACAATAATGTCTTTCAACTAATTGGAACATACATGATTTCATGATTTTTTTTTTTTTTTCTAATTTTTAGCCTGCACGAGGTTTTTCTTGCAATGAGCCTTCCTAGAATTGCTATATAATCTCAAAGAAACAGATGATAGGAATAGTTAGCATATATGACAAACTGGAAATATGAGGATGGCACATAGTTTAATTTACCCTTTTTCATCAACGTTCCTAAACGTCCCAATCTCTTCAATGACGTCTGCATCAGACTGAAATTCTTCAGCAAACTGCTGATGACCATGAGTTAGCAAGAAATCAATAAGTACCAAGGTCTTGTAAAATTGTCTCCATTGCTTCCAATTAATGTTGTATAACCTGCATTATCCAATTAGCTCTGTTACTTTGATCCTGTTAGCTAGGACTTGGCTATTTATATGGAAAAGAAAAAAAAGAACCCTTTATTTATTTTAATTTATTTCCTCTCACACAAGAGTTAAGCAAACGACACTGACTCATTTGCTGGCATTTGAATTTTTTCATCTTTATATATATATATTGAATCATCTCTTTCATTTAGCTTACAAAATGCATAAATATTCCATCACGTGATATAAAATTAAAATATTGTACAAGATAACTTAAATCTAAAATGGTCCTTAAAGTGAATTATTCTATTTAAAAATTAAAGAAAAAGTTAATAAGTTTGCTATTACTACATTAAATTTTATATATTAATATGTCATTATCGATTAAATTTTTAATAACATTTAAAATGGTCTTCGAACGAAGGTTTCATATTAATTTAATTAGAGATTCAATTGAATTTGACAACATATGACTGAAGTCATGTATAGTGGCCTCACTTTTGGTAATCGAATCCAAATTTCAATTTTCATTGCGTTGGAAAACATGTTTTGATGAAAATTTAAATATGTATATGGACTATACTAAACTTGTTATTAATATTCATATATTAAATGATTATTAGTGTTATAATTACAAAAAAGGTCTAACTATAACAGAAGTTAGTTTAGAGCATTTTTAATGAAAATATTGATTGTGAGAAAAATAAAATATCATGTTTGATAAATGAATATTGTTTTTTAAAAAAGTATTTTTTATGCAATTATTCACATTAAATGTCAAGCAAGGTGACAAATAATAGGAGGTTCGAACTATCATCGTTTACTTTTATACGGTTGTTCTATGACTATCTATTGTTGACTACTTAAATTAATTTGTTATTTGAAAAAAAAACTAAAAATATATATTTTTAGCAACAAGAAAATTTTAGAAATAAAAAATTAAGAAGTTTATTGCAATAACATTAATCAATTTTTTTTTCACAATTCTTCTTTTTGGCAAAAAAATAAATAAAAATAATAACTTAGTGCTGATCAAAAAAATTAAAATAGTTAAAATTTTCTACGAAATGTTTCTTAAAAACAAGTAGTTAGATATACATATACATATAGTAAATTGTAAAAGTAAATAGTTTGTATTTTTAAAGCTTTAAAACTTAGTGTTATCATACTTTTTAGCCCCTACATTTATTTTAAAACAAGTAAAAAAATTTAAAAAGTACTTAAAAATGCAACAGCTAATCCCAGTGCTATAACTATATTATAAAAAAGTAAAAAGGAAAAATATTGAAAACTTCATCAAAATGTAGTAATCCATGGTTTGATTAGAGGCCACTATCAAATTTCACTTTATATCAGATATTATAGTTTCTTGAAATTAATAAAATAACTCTTTTTTCTTGAATACAATTCATTTTTCATCATTTTTTTTTTTTTTGTTCTTTCTTGTGATCATCTGAAAATTTGAAAAAACAAATTCATCTTGAGACAAAAATTAATGAAAAATAATGGAAGTTATAAGGGATTAAATAATGAATCAATGATGTAATGTTTGGTGTTCCATGTCTTCAGATTGACGCATAGGCTAAATATATATTTGGACCAGGGACTAAGTCAATCACAACATCATTTGAAATTACCTCCTCCGAATAACAGTAGTGATTCTCCAATAATCATCCATGTAGAATGATGCCTTGGCTATTGCGGTCATTGTTTTGGCATCTGGGCCCCATGCATCATTGCTCGTCACCTCTTCGGCCAGCCTACAAAAGGTAGTAAAAAAAAAATGACTGATACATGTAACAAAATATATTATGTACATGAGATGTCAACTTTATTTTTTAAATACTTATATGTAGTTCTATTATATATTTGAAGATACATCTTATGTGCATGAAATCTCCAATATACATATGTAGATAGATAGTAGTACAATTATATACTTATGTTCTGTTTAATTTGTTGAATATTTTAGAGATACATCTGATATGCATGGCATATTCAAGATATATATTTACTAAAACAGATGGTGGTATTTACAGCTGACAGGTCTTAGCTTTTTGGAAAACCCGCTATCAATTATATTGTAGAGAACCCACCACTATCTGTTATGTTATTATCACAAAGCCGACCAAACCATGAACCTGTTGGAATGTCTTTTTGTTTTCCTTTTAACGAGTACATTGCATAGCTTCAACAATCTTGGTCGACTGCTCACATTCGCTTTCTTTCCGTCTCTCTTGCGTTCGCATTTTCCTTGATCTTCGGATCTCTCGCATAG
>JAJIYU010001489.1:0-35588 GCA_030144865.1 Tinospora cordifolia | reverse complement strand
CAAGACTAGTCAATTTATTTAATAAATTAGAATTATATTTTAGTTTATCAAATATTAGCAAGATATCTAATTAGGTTCTGATTAGTAAATTTATATTAGTGAAATATTTAAATACTAAATTTAGGCATAATTTTAATTTGTATCCTAATTTAAAAAATAAAAATAAAAAATAATAGTGTAAAAAATAAGATGAAAATAAGAAATCTTATTCTAATGTTTATTATATAAGGTTTCTTAAATTTATTAAAGAAAGATTAGTAAGATTATTTAGTACATTAAATAATCAGTAAATTTATTTAATAAATTAAACTATACTATTGAATGCAAGAAAATTAGTAAGTTTATTTAATACATCAAATAATCAAGTGTAATTCATATATTAAACTATATTATGTGAAAACCTAGTCGTAATTTATTGTATAGCTTAATTGAATATATATATATATATATGTGGGTTACAAAAGTAAAAGTGTGAAATATTATTAATCAATTATTTAAGTAAATATATATATATGTGGGTTACAAAAGTAAAAGTAAGAAATATTATTAATCAATTATTTAAGTAAATATCTAATTAGCTAGTTGATTTGGATTTAATACATCACACAAAAAATAGAAACAAAATGTATAGAATTTACAATTTAATTGTACAATTGAAATTTAATAGAAATATAAATTAGAGATTGGGAAATTTTCAAAAAATTCAGATAATATAAATAACAAGAAATTTAGATACTAAAAATAAAGGAAATCTCAAAATAAAAATATAGAAGTATTAGCAAGTTTATATTATATAGATGTAGGTTGAAAAAAAAATTAGCAATACATGGATTGCAAAAATTAGCAATTTCTTTTTTTCAAACGTGATCTAGGATTTTGGCTTTGCTAATTTGCATGAGCAGAAGAGGAAATTGGAAGAATTTCCTTGTTGACTGGCCACCCAAATATTGCCAATGCCCACTCATCCAAATTATATATGAAGGTCCCTTGTGCTCACTTTTTCTTCATCTTAGAGCAAGAGTTAATACATCTTTCTTGCTCTCTCTCTCTCCCCCTCAGCCTCCCTCTTGGCATTCGTTCTCTCTCTAGGGTTGTTCTAAACAACAATCGGGGTAGAAGTAACAATGTGCTGTAGAAATTTTGTAACAGTTAGAGTTGAAGTAATGAAGTGCTACCAGATTTTTCAACAAAGGTGAAAGTGATTTATAATATTTACTTGATTATTTTGATTTGAATAAGTCTTGCATGAGTGATGATGTTTTGAAGTTGATTGTTTAGAAATATGTTTTAATATGCATAGTTTATTTATTTTGATGTGCCATGAATATAAATGTTATGCATGTTTAGAATTTAAGAATAATAATGCATGATATGTATGAACTGTGCCATGAATGAATGTTTAATGATTCATGTTATGTACATGTTATGTTGATTGTTTAATCTGATATTATGTGATTTATTATTAAGAAAAGATTAATAATGATTATAACCATGTACTGGCACGATGAGAAGCTGCATAACATCATCGTGTGTGTTCCACCCCGATCCGGCTTGCTGGCTTACCATTGATGATTTTGAACTGGGTTTCCAAGAGTGATCCCACTTCATAGATATTGGGGTTTGAGTTTCCAAGAGTGATTTTCTTTCCCAACAATGTGGAATGCAGATATTAAACTCTTTCGATCTTAATGTCAACTATGAACAAGAAATTTATTTCAATCACCTAATGTACAAATTTTTTTGATATGCTTGATTTGTTTGAATTGAAATAATTATTTAAATGTTTAGAAAGATCCACTGGACTATGTGCTCACCCCTTCTACTTTAATTTTTTAGGGAATCAAAATTTGGAGATGCATGCTAAGGAATTAAAATATGCTTCTATTTAGAAGATTTATATTTTAATGTAAGGGGCACGATGGCCCATTTTTTAAAAAAAATTTTCGTTGCAATCTATTTAAAGACTTCTGCTATAATAGTTTTTTTTTAATTTGAGTTTTGTACTCTCTTTTATTTTTATTAAATTAATAAAGATTTGAAAAGTTTTTCTTTTATCTCTTTTGCAATTGCCTTAGTGAATGTTTATTAAATAAATGAGGCATGTGATAAAAGAATTAGAATGTCAAGTTGTGTACTTGTAATGTAACGCCGCCGGCCTGCCCTGTGGTTAAATTTCGCTAAGAATACGGCTGATGAATCCAACTAAAATAAAGATCTCGGGGGTCGGGGTGTTACAACAAAAATTCATAACTTATGTTTGGCTAGGGTTCTCTTCATTTTCTTTCCTAATTCCCGTATCACTGAACCATATTAGGCAAATGAAACCTTAATTGGACAAATGAAATGAATCTTGGATGCCCATATCATGTGAGGTGTTTGTTTTATGTCATTTCGTTTCATTTCGTTTCTTTTTCTTAATTTTACTCCCTTGAGAGGTTTTTTTGAGTAATTAAACTTGCGAATTGATCCCTAACATGACTTTGGTTTCATTTATCACTTCATTTCATTCTATACAAATTTTTCAAGGTATTACACTACTGGTGCCTTCCTATAGGGAGGTATGGCTATGGGGTTGGTTCCGGGGTGAAGTTCAATTTTGAACTCTACTTCTCTAGCAAGCAGTGGTCCAGATAATTCATCTGGGAACACGTCTTCATATTCTCAAACTACGTGTAAGTTATGGCTTCCTTTTTGCTCTACAAGGTCTTCCTTAGAGAGTTTCTTAAGTTCATCTTTCTACCTTAAGTAGTTCAATGTGGCTACCATTAGGTTTTTAGGTATTCTCTACATGTCACCATTGATTATATAGGTTTCTCCCGAAGGTAATGTTATCATTACATGCCTCTTAGGATAATCTATTCATGCCTGATATTGGTTCAACTAGTCCATTCCCAGTATTACATCAGATCCATAAACTGGAAGTACATAAAGATTGGTAGAATTCAGCTTATCTCCAAATCTAAGGTCACAACTAAACATTCTTTTAAGGTAAGGTTGTTCCTAAAGCATTGAGATGCATTGAGATGCTTAGTCATTTTTGAAAACCATATGTTAGCTGCCATATAATCCGACTTTCCATTGAAGGTACTCAGACGCAGCTTTCGAAACTCAATTAGTAAGTTCTTCTATTCTTTCATTCTCAGTGACAATTCAATTTGGTACTACTAGACCATTCAGTAATGGGCCTTGATGAGCCTAAGGCTGGGGCTGGGGTTGGGGTTGTATTGGGTGCAGATTCTGTGCTTGAGGTAGAGCCTTCATGACTTGCTCTACCACCTATAGGGTGATCTCTGCCAACATCTTTAGCAATACAATTACTCCAACATGAGTTGCTGTTGCTAGAGATGCCCTCTGATCCCTTTGACTAAACTCATCAGTGTTTTCAGCCCTTGTCACATTTCTTGGGGTTCTTGCCATTATCTTTAAGTCAAAAACCATTTTAGTATCCGATAAGGTTTCATAATAGAGAAATCGTAATCTCATTTCCAATCAATCTAGGTGTACCAAGCCCATCTTTCTTTATCCTCGGGATACAAAATGTTTTTCTAGACTTGAGATAATAGTTGTCCCATCCTTATTCGTTTGTCGTGTCTGTTTCATCAAGTTTTTGTTTTGTTTATGCTATCATGAAGCTAGATTCATGTATCTAGGTTCTTGATTTGTTTAGTGACCTATCAGTTCATGCTTATAGGTTCTGATTGAGGGTTTTAAGGCCTTCTATCAAAATTAAAATGCATGTGATATATATATATATTTCATGGATTTAAACAAGTAAAGCATGCATTCAATCAATCATTTAATCATTCAGTCATACAAGTTTATGCTAGCATAGGAAAATTCCAAGTTTTTATTTGTGCCTTCGAGTTCAAGTGTCCTATACCACCCTTGCCCATCGACACAAACTTCTACCCATAGATTTTAGTACACCCAAACAATTTCGCAAATGTCTCGACAATTAAAATTTTCCAAGACCCACTATACATGATCGTCCCATACCAGCCATGCATAGGGAAACAAGCTCTTCCAAAGTCGCCAATCATTCACTAAACATGGCTAGCTCGTCATTCTCTGAGTCCAAAATTCCTCCATACCCCCGAATTCCTATGCGTCCCATGCCACATAGCAACTAGAGAGACAAGATCCTTCTGATCTCATGTCCTGACTAATCAAGTGTTTCATTTTCATACATTATTAATCTCTAATCTATGTCCTAAAAGTTTTCGTTTATAATCAATTGTACCACCCTTAACAACACCCAAGTTTTTACCTGAGGTCATTTTCCTAGACCTAAGGTCTTAAATTTTGCTTGAAAAGTTCAACCCTCATCTAGTTCTTGTACCATTCCTGGCACTATCTTTGTATTTTCTACATTCACCTTGCTTTTAATTTCCACCTTCTAATTTTCTTGTAGGAAATTAAGCATGTTCTTCAACCTTAACTACTCGTATGAGCTATTGGAACAACCTCCAAATCGGGCGGCAATACCGAAGTCTACTTAAATAACCGCGCTTTCTCGGACACGATAACCTATCTCCCTTTGAATGTTTAGCTTTACTCGGGACAAGGCTTACCCACTATCAGCTCAAAATAAGGGTCTTACTTGATTGAGTCAAATCTTTCTAATTTCTACCCAATGTGTCTGATAATTAAGCTCTAATACCACCTTTGTATTAGAGTAACTATGTTGTTCTAGCCCAGCAACTATTGCCTAGGCTCTACACCAACTTTGGTATTAGAGTAATCATCTTTTTCCTAGTGAGCTACAACTTTAGCTCTGATACCACTTTTGTAACACCTTACCTTCCCGAATTCGATTCTTTTCCTTTTTGCTTGCTTGAGAGGGACGATGTGGGCTGCACCACTAAGCCAAGAGGTGGGCCGGTATCACATTATTTCTATTTTTCACACTTTTCATTTCTATCCTAATTCTCTTAGATTTTTGAGTATCATATAATTTGAAATTTCTAAACACTTCTAAATTAATCACAGTATATCTCAAATAATTTCATTAATTATTTCCAAAATTCAAGGTAAATAACCTTTGAGTTTATTACAGTGGAATAAATCTTTAAATAACAAAATTGGGTCAACATGCCCTTGCAATTAAGTAAAACTTTCTAAATAAAATATTCTAAAGAAAATATTGCCTAAATGGTTATTGTGCTGCCTCTGTTTATCAATTTCCTAAAAAGTTAGATAATGGAAGGGCGAGCATAAAACCCAATGGATCATTCTAAATATTTGATTTATTATTTCAACAAATAAAACATTCAAGATAAACGCTTTTAAACATTACGTGATTCAATCAATTTCTTGTTTAAAGTTGTATGAAAGATTAGAAGGGGATAACCTTGGTGTTCTTATCAAAATACTTGTCCAAGAAAAAAAAAGGGCAATCCTTTGTGCCAAATTCCACTGGATTTAGGACCTTATCCAAATATTTTGGGACCTTACCCATGTGAACTAGAACGAACTCAAAGATCACATCTTGAGAATAACCACCATAATCCTTGTGGAATACTGTGCCAGTACATGGTTATAATCTCATTTAATCTTTCATTAAGTATAACAAAAATGAATTACTAGACTAACACAATTGAATTTAGCATGTGAACATAACAAGCATCATAATAGCACATAGCATATATGCAAACCTAATCATGCGAAGTCTAAGCATGGCATGCATAATCAATGATGTTAAAACATATATATTCGAACATGAATGTCTTATTGAAGCATCTATTGAATCTCCTTAAGATCTACCCAACTGCTAGCACAGAAATTTGTGCAGCACTTTGTTAGTACTACTCCAATTGCTATTTAAAATAGCCAAAAAAAAGAGGGATGCCAAGAAGGAGGCAAAGGGAGCAAGAAGGAACTTGTTCAATTCTTGCTAGGGTGAAGAGAATGGTGATGCTTGGGTTTATATAAAGTTCTAATAGGCATGAATTGGCAAGTTTGGGGTGTTTTCATTGTAGAAACTTTTCTAAATGTACTTCCTCCCTTTTCATTTTATTTGTTTCCTATGCATAAGAATTAGTAAGTAAAGGTTTTAGAAGTTGTTAATACATTCTTTTGGGTTGATTTCAATTTAAGAACCTTTCTAATTCTCTATTTTACTTGTTCCCCAAGCATATATATTAATAAGCAATTATTGTAGAAGTTGTTAATACATTCTTTTGAGTTGATTTTATTTTAAAAACCTTTTTAATTCTCTATTTTACTCGTTTCCCAAGTACATATATTAGTAAGTAATTATTTTAGAAGTTGTTAATACATTCTTTTGAGTTGATTTCATTTTAAAAACCTTTTTAATTCTCTATTTTACTCGTTTCCCAAGTACATATATTAGTAAGTAATTATTTTAGAAGTTGTTAATACATTCTTCTGAGTTGATTTCATTTTAGAAACATTTCTAATTCTCTACTTTTCTTGTATGAAGGGAATGAGGGTTTTGGAAAATGTAGATTTTTAGCAACTTCCTTGGTTATTTTTTTTTTCTTATTTTTCATTTTTTGGCTATTTTTTTCCTTTGGCTACTTATAAGTTAAAATGTATAAAATCTTGTATCTCTAAAATTTTGTAAAATTCTCAAGGATTTATTTTATTTTATTTAATTAAATTTCGTGCAAATTTTCTAGGTACTACATCAGGTACAGGTTAAGGTATTAGATGTGGTAAAGCATTGAATACTAGAAGTCGCTGTACCTGGGGGTACGTTTTGTGCAGGTTGATTAATTGGCTCCCCTATTGAGGATCTAAGGCTGCTTTACATAAGCTATGAGTTGGCGGATCCTTGTGATATGATATGAGAATACATCTAACTGTCAAGTACAACCACTCAAGTGGATTTATTATTGCCTAGTAGGCTATTAAGAGCTTCGACATGTGTTTTTGGCTTTAAAATTGTTTTCAAAATGGAAGGTGCACAACTACATTGTTGATTTACCATTTGTTAATTGTTGCATTCATTCACATTATTGTTATTGTGCATGCATACATGACATTATTTTATAGAATTCATGTTCTAAGTTATAGATTAGACTATATTACTCACTGAGTCATTGTGAACAAAATTCGCTCACTACTCTAACATTTTAGGTTCTTCTTTTGCGGACAGAAGCAAGAAAGTGGTCATTGCATTGTGGTTTCTTCGCATGGTTTACTGTTTTGAGAGTTAGTATTATGTATAAGAAGTGAGAAAAATGTTGTAAATATTTTAACTGTTACACTTCCACTACTACTACTGTACATAAATATTTTTTTATTAAAATTTTTTTTATTAATTATTTAGCTATTTTCGTATCTTTTGTGATTACTTTGATAATGTTGTGTATGGAAAAGAAGGAGGCTTAATAGTGTTTTGAAAAGCTTGGCTTGGGAGTGAGTTTGTCAGAGCACTGTGTGAATCGGCTCACCCTTCACCCTATGGAAGGAGTCCTGACAAGGTGAGTTTTTAACTCAATCAGCTCTACTGGGGCCATTCTGTAGGGAGGAATCACTATAAGATTGGTTATAAGGTGAAGTTCAATCTTGAACTCTACTTCTCTAGTCGGTAGTAGTCTTGGTAAATCATTCGGAGATACATTTTCATAATCTTGGACTACTTTTAAGTTTTAGGTTTCCTTTCATTCTTCTATGTCTTCCTCCTAGAACTTCTTGAACTCCTTTTTCTATCTCAAGCAGTTAAGCATCACTATCGTCGGGCTTCTAAGTAATCTTTGCATATCACTATTGATTCTATAGGTTTCTCCCAAAGGTAATGTTATCGTTACTCTCCTCTTAGGACAATCTATTTGAGCCTAATACTAGGTTAACCAACCCATTCCTAAGATTACATCATATCCATAAAATGGGAGTACATAGAGGTTAGCTAAGATCAACTTATCTCCAAACCTAAGGTTACAACTACACATTCTTTTTGAGGTAAGGGTAGTTCCTATGGATGTGGATTTATTTAGGGTCATAGGCAATGTTTTTGTTACTAGTTGTAACCCATCCACTAGTTTTTCAGCAACAAAAGATTTCTTAGCAACCGAATCAAACAACAGTTTCACAACAACATTAAACAATAGGAATGTACTTTACATAGCAGGGACTTGATCTTCAACAACATCAGCAACAACGAATACTCTGACTTAGTTTTTCCTATGGCCCTGGTTCTATCCTTAGTTACCATTCTATTGGGGTGGTTGTTGTTGCCCAACTTGGGGATAATTGTTCTGCCCTCCTCCCTGAATGTTATGTGGTTGTTGTTGTTAAGGAGCATGAGCTTTGGTGGGACAAAACTTTGCTATATGCCCTGACTAGTTGCAATGAAAGCATAGTCTTGACGTCTAGCCTGCTCCAACTATTCTTCTATAGCACATTTGGATCAGTTTTGGGCCTAGGGCACTTTATTGCCATTATCCTAACTGTGTTCTTCTTTTTTTTGGGTCCTTTAGTAATCTTTGCTATTACCCATTCTCTTGTTTTAGTTCTTCAACTTGGATCGAAGTTGAGTTCCCTTTCCACTAGCAGTGCTTTCTCGACCACATCTTTATATGTCTTTAGGCCCATTAGTATCACCTCATTTTATATCTAAATCTTTGGGCCCTCAGCAATTAGATTTGGCTTCATCTTTTCTTCCCAGATCAGTTCAAAAGTAAACTTGGCCAATTTAGTGAACTTGGTCTTCTATTCAGCTACGGTTATGTCTTTGTGGGTCAGTCTGATGAATTTCGATTGCATCTACCTCAAGGTGGCCTTTGGGAAGAATTTATCATAAAACACTTCCTTGAACTCTTCCTAATTCATCTATTTGACATTGGTGTTTGGATTCGCCTTCAGCATCCGCCACCAATTCCTAGTTGGTCCCTTAAACTGATGGGTAGTAAGTGCAACTCTATAGGGACCTGTTGCACCTAATACATCCAACTACTCATCAAGCTACTCGTACCAATGATCAACCCACATGCAATTCGGTTTGCCATTGAACTAAGATGGACAAAGTTTATGTAACTCCATCAACATTTCCCTCTATTCCTTATCTTCAATGTCATTGCACGCCTTCTAATGAATTAAAATTTCAAGTATGGGCATTGGCAGCTATACTAGAATCTGCTCTTGATGTGGGGCCTATATTTGTAGCTATGGCACTACTTGTGGATGCATGTCTGGCAGTGACCTCATAATCTGCATGTAACCCTCCTAGTGATCTCTACCATCAACTTAGGAATCAATACAACCCTAATCTAAGTTTAAGTAGCATTTTCCTCTACCCCTTGTCCTTGTGGTTTAGTCTCGTTAGTTGCACAGCTCTTGTTGCATATCTCTTGGATTCGACCATTTTCTACAAGTTAAAGTCATTGTAGTACTCATTTCCTCAAAGTTCGCATTTTCTTCGTGCTATCATGATGCTAGATTCATATCTCTAAGTTCTTGATCTATTTAGTAACCTATAAATTTGTTCTTCTAAGTTCTACTTGGAATTTTTCAAAGTCCTCTAATGTTGTTGGTTATAGGTTTGGGTTTCATAAAACAGGTAAACAAAATATAAACATAGCATGAATGCAAACATTCATTCAATCATACAATTCCATGCTAGCATAGCGAGATTCCAAGCTTCCATCTGTGCCTTCGAGTTCAAGTGTCTCATACCACCCTTGCCCATCGACATAGGCTTTCACTCAAAGATCTCACTACAACCATCCAATTTCGTAAATGTCTTAATAACCAAGCCCCACTATACTTTACCATTTCATGCCAGCCAAGCATACGGAAATAAGCTTTTCCAAAGTCATGAAACATGGTATGTCATTCTTCGTGTCCAAGATTCCTCCATACCCCTGAATTACTACTACCTTATACCACATAGGAACCAAAAATACAAGATCTTCGCGATCTCGTGTCGAGACCAAACAAGTGTTCTGTTTTCACAGATTTTCAGTCTCTAGCCTGTCCTAGAAATTTTTATTTAAGATCCACTGTACCTCCCTTTGCAACACCTAAGTCTCTACCTAAGCTCTCTTTTCTAGACCTAGGGTCTCAATTCTTAGTTGAAAGGTACCATCTTTGTACCCTGGTGAGTACTTTTTCCTTTAACACTACCTCCTAGTTTTCTTATAGAAAATAAAGATGTTCTTCAACTTTAACCACTTAAATGAGCTGGTAGGACAACTTCTAGATAGAGCGGTGAGAAAAAATCCACTTAAATAATTGGCCTTTCTAAAATGGGATAACTAATCTTCCTTTCAATGTTTAGCTTTACTCAGGACAAGGCCTACCCACTATCAGCTCAACTTGTAATTTTCGTATCCAAACAAAACATTTCAAATCATATGTTTCTTTTGAAAAAAAAATCTTTGTAATTCAAAACAATTTTTATATTCAAGACAAGAGATAGGGCATTTTAAATTAAAGTAAAAGTCTTACCTAGTGAACTACATCTTATACTCTCAACTCTTTCTATGAGTCAACTCGATCTAAACCTTGCCCAGTACATCTACTAACTGAGCTTTGATGCCCCCTTTGTAACACCCCGCCTCCTTGTCCCATGGCCCATGTCATCCAATGACATCTTGGCACGTTTCCATGCCTTTTGTGGGGCAGACAGTGCGTGTCACTTTATCTCTTTCCTTTCTCTTCCCAAATCCTTGGGATTTCCTGAGTAACATTAACTCATGCACAGATTTCATAAAGGTAAAATATTGAGAAATCTTTGATAAAATAATTCAATATCATTAATAAATTTAAAATTCAAAAGTTATACAACCTTTACGTTTATTATCGTGAAAATAAATTTAAAATTTTGAGTAAAGTAAATTGGTCCAAATGCCTTACAATTAAATAAAATCTCTAAAGAAATAATCTAAGTAACATCCATGTAGCCTTGATATATCAATTCCTTGAAAGATCAGAAAAAAAGGGTGAGCTCAAAGCCTAGTAGATCGATCATTCCAAATATTTAAGTCATTATTTCAACAAATAAGATGAACATGTCAAGTACTGCTAAATATTACATGATTGACATAATTCATGGTTCACAGTTGTAGTTAAGATCGAAAGAGGTCACCTTGTAACACCTTGGCTTCAGAACTTGGTCACATTTGCCACAATCGGTGCACTTATCTCCCAACTCGAGACATAGTCATATTTGCATGCGGTCATTCCTACTTTCATCGTCCGGGCACCAAGATATTACTATTTCTCATATCATATCCTGGTCAATGCATACTAGGTCACATCCCATCCCATGTCAGAGTTATCAAAAGAGTAATTCATAATATGAATAAACAATAATACCTTGATGATAAACTGGATGAAATAATCGACTTACCATCAATAATAATCAAATGCTGGCACCTGTGGCCAAAGTTTACACAAACTAATAATTGTCAGGCCCCATGGTCGACTCCAACAAATGAATGAACATAAAGAGCATGAACTGGGACTTAAGCCCTACAACTGGTAAACAAAAGTAAGATTTCTCATTTCCAACACAACCTTATTAGTGAGGCATACCATTACATCAAAAATGTGTCTTCTTCACTTGACAACTCAAGTGCCTTCAGTTAGTACCTAAGAAAGAATTAATGGGGTGAGCTTAAGAGCCCAATGGATCATAAACAAAATGCCTCGATTATTATTAAAGTCAAAACATAAAACATGCAAGCACTTCTCAGGTATTAAGCATTTCATATAGTTCAGTTGTTTAGGTTGATGTTAAGACCAAGAAGACTTTCCTTAGTATCCCCCATTAGGTTCAAAATATTAGTAGTAACTCTACTCTTTGTCCCATCTCGCTACTGTCACAATAATATCAAGACCCACCTTGGGATGGGAACACCCACAATGATGCCAGACTACTTTCACAGTATCTGCATCACTGCACTGGTATGCGGTTAACTCTGTTAATCATCTTTATTTAGTGACTACAAGCATGTTCACATTATCAATATCCAGATATTAAAAAAAACAATAGATCTAAATCAACAAACGTCATACTCAAAAGTCATAGAAATCATGTTATTCCTCACATGGTATACATAGCATATGTTCTAAATAGTATCGACATTCATGGATAGTACAACATGCTATGAACATCAAAAAGACAATCAATAATCCATATGTGTAACACACATCCCTAGCATGCTTCTAATCAATCAATAAAAGTAAACATTCAATCATGTTTCATATTCAAACCAAAAATAATATTAAAGAGTTTAGGGTATTCATTTCCACCTATTTCTTTGATCAACTTCCTCAATTCCTTCCTTTGGTATTCAAATCCTTGAGTCCTCAACCTCATGCCTATTCATCGCTCCCCTTGTTCACTTCGAATAATGTCTTTGATGCCTTAAGATTCTCTGTATTACACTTCAAAAATGCATCACAGCCGGAATCTTTACTGTTTGTGCAGTTTTTCTCCTTTCCTTGGCTTGTAAGACAATTAGGGAGGAGTAGGATAGATGAAACTCGACTTAGAGAGTGTGGGAGGAGGAAAAACTCAATAGCCGACGATTGGTTTCAGCTCTGGGGTAGGGTGCATGACTGCAGTAAAAGCAACTTGAATTAGGGTTTTTACAAGGTTTTTAACTTATATATTTACACATTACCACAATATTATGAACCATTACTACGATAACCAAAACACGCTCAATTTCTATGCATTCTCGCGCATTACGCGGTAATGATTTTCATTACCGTGGAAGTTTGAGCCCCATTGTGATTTATTCATGTTTTCATCAATGTTTCTGGCTTCCATGACACTTTTATTCACTATATTAAGTGTAATGGTGCTCATATTATTTGACTATGAAAAATTCATAATTTTTAACTATTTTATGGAAATTCTAAAACTATTTATGAACTTTTGGAGTATTACATCCTACCCCCCTTAAAAGGAATTTCGTCCTCAAAAGTTAAGGAGTAACATACTTGTCTGATGTTGTCCAGATAGATGCTCCTGGTGAAGTGGTCAAGGTACTTCTGCATTTCACTTTCTAATTCCAAGGTAACCTCTTCTAGGTCATGATGTCTCCACATAACCTTAACTAAAGGAATGTCCTTGGTTCTAAGTCTTTGTACTTTACGATCCAATATCCTGACTATTGGTTCCACATAAGTAGCATTGTCCTAGATATCGACTTCCTCCCAATGTATGCTGTGAGAGGGATCTGGTTTATACTTCTATATCATTGACACATGGAATACTTTGTGGATCAAGGACATTTTATTCGACAGGTTTAGTTCATAGACACATTCACCAACTCATTTGAGTACCTCAAATGGACCAATAAACTATGGTGATAGCTTTCCTTTAGAGCCAAGTCGCTTGATTCCCTTCTAAGGGTTGATCCTCAGGAATACTTTATCACCTATTTGGAACTATAGAGATCTTCTCCTCTTGTCAGCATAGCTTTTCTGTCGACTCTGTGTCGTGGCCAGTCTCTTTTGAATGTGTTTAACTTGATAATTCATTTCCTGTATCAAGTCTAGCCCTATAAGCACATGGTCTTAAAAATCGGCCCAACATGATGGTAATCTGTAGAGTCAGCCATAAAGAGCTTTGTATGGAGCCATCCGTATAGTTGCCTAATAATTGTTATTGTAGGCAAATCTACCAAATGCAAGTTTTTACTCCAGTTTCCCTTGAAATCAGGGACATAAGCTTTCAACATGTCTTCTACTATTTGTATGAGCCTCTCAGACTATCTATCGATCTAAGGATGGAATGGAGTGTTCATGGTAAGTTTACTACCTAGTTCTTTCTACAAGCCCTGCTAGAACTGAGATATTAATCTAGAATCTATATCTGACACCTATTGTCTTTGGTACTCCATGTAGCTTCATTATGGGTATAAAAGAAGCACCTTTGAGAGTCGATCCACAATTGTCAACATGGTATCTTCTTTCTAGTTTATGGGTAAACCGTTAACAAAGTCCATGGCGATGTTATCCCACTTCTATTTTGGGATTGGGAATGGTTGTAACATTCTAGTAGGCTTTTTATGTTCTGTTTACTTAATGGCAAGTCAAACATTTAGAGACATACTTGGTTATATCCCTTTTCATACCTCTCCACCAAGGGGTCTTCTTGAGGTTTTGGTACATTTTATCGCCACTCGGATGCATTATATACTTAGTCTAATGAGCTCCATCCAATATCATGTTTCTACTCTATCTACTCTCTGGAACACAGATTTTGTCTCCCAATCTCAGTGTGCCCTCGAAATTGATCCTAAAATCAAGATGTTTGCCCTGTTTGACACCTTTTGTCAGATTGATTATCCACTTATCTTGCTTCTATTCATCCCTTATCTAAAATAAGAGATTCTATTGGCAAATCATAGTGTATAAGTATGTCTGTTCTCCATCTAAAGTTACACACAAGTTGTAATCAATAATTAACAGGTACATCTGCCCTTTTTCCTCATCCTTCATATTATAGTTCCTGCTAAGAGCATCGGCTATGACGTTAGCCTTCCCTGGATGGTAGTGTCATCGAAAATCATAATCCTTCAAGAATTTCATCCATCTTCATTGCCTGAGGTTCAGATCCTTTTGGGTATAGAGGTACTTCAGGCTTTTATTATCACAAAAAAGGTCAAATCCCTCTCCATAAAGGTAATGCCTCCAGATGTTTAGTGCAAACACAATTGCAACTAATTCCAAATCGTGAGTAGGATAATTCTATTCATGTATTTTTAGTTGTTACGAGACATAAGCAATGACCTTTCCCGCTTGCATTAGCATAACGCCCAATCTATTTTGAGATGCATTTGCATATAGAACGTATCTCAGCCCATGTGTAGGAGTGACCAATATGGGGGTTAATGTCAACCTCTTCTTCAGTTCTACGAATGATTTCTCACACTTCTCATCTCAAACAAACTTTTCTCCTTTCCTGGTTAGCTTATTAATGGGTTTAGCTAACTTTTGAGTAGTCTTGGATAAACCTTCAGTAATATCCAACCAAACCTAAGAAATATTTTATCTCTATTACGTTCTCGATTTGCTGCTAGTCTGGTATTGCTTCTACTTTTTTAGGGTCTACTGATATTTCTTAAGCTAAAACAATGTGGCCAAGAAACTTGACTTTCTTCATCCATAACTCACACTTACTAAACTTAGCCAATAATTCATTCCTTGTTAATGTCTCTAGCATAATGTTCAAGTGCTCTATGTGTTTGACTTCTGATTTGAAATAAATAAGGATGTCGTCCACGAACACCACTACAAATTGATCTAAGTACTGTTTGAATAACCTATTTATCAGGTTGATGAATGCAGCCAGTACATTAGTCAAACCAAATGACATCACTGTGAACTCGAAGTGTTCATATCGAGTTCTAAATGTTGTCTTATGTATGTTTGACTCTCAAATTCTCAATTGATGGTATCCTAACCTTAGATCAATTTTGGAGAAATGAGTGGCTCCCCTCAATTGATCGAACAAGTCATCAATTCTAGGCAATGGATACTTGTTCTTTATTGTCACTTAATTGAGCTTTCTATAGTCAATACATAACCTCATGAATCTATTCTTCTTCTTCACAAATAACACTAGAGCTCCCCACGATGATTCACTAGGTCTAATGAATCCCTTCTCATGAAGTTTGTCTAGTTGTGTCTTAAGTTCAAGCAACTCCACTCGCGCCATCCTATAAGGAGGAATGGCTATAGGATCCATACTCCACTTGCCTGTGTGGTGGTAGTCTGGGTAGATCATCTAGAAACACATCATCATATTCCTATACTACAAGTATCTCATGAATCCTTTTAGGTTCCCTAGTATCCTCTTCTAGCAATTGTTTGATGTCCTAACTCTGTTTCATACAATGTACATGGCTATCATAAAACACCATGGTAATCTCTGCATATCCCCATTTATCTTCACTATTCACTAGATGATAAAGTCAATGTTACCTTTCGTCTTAGGCAATTGATCTGAGTCTGGTGCTGAGTCAACAAGTCCATTCCCAATATCACACCATACCCTTGGAAAGCTAATACTCTAAGGTCGGCAGTTATTAATTTGTCCCCAAATCTCAACTCATGTGCAAATTTTTTGGACAACTGTTGTAGTTCTTATGGGAGTGGATACATATAATGGTTCTGGAGGTGTAGAAGTCACAAGTTGTAATCTCTTAGCTAAGTCCTCTGACAGAAATGACTCAGTGGCACTTGAATCAAATAATATTTTTACAGCAACATTAAATAATAGAGAAGTACCTTAAACAGTTAATGCTGGGTCTACCTGTTCGTTGTCTATAGCAAACACTCGGGCTTGATTCTGTTTGCCCTGTTGTTGTTGCTGTGGCTAGGGTTGCCACTATGGTGGTTGGTGTTGGACTTGACCACCTTGATTTCCACCTTGACTGTTGCCTTATCTCTGGTTCTGCCTTTGTGGTCCTCGATTCTGGCAATCCTTTGCAAGGTGTCCTTTCTGGCCACAAGTAAAGCATGCTCTATCTCTTCGAGCTATCTGCTTATCTACTCTAACATTATTATGATGCCTCTAAGACTAGTTATTTGTAACACCCCAACTCCTAATCGGACCTCCCATCACGTTTTATGGGTTTAGCGCGGAGATGCGCTCCTTTTGGCAGAGATGCCTCATGTGCAGGTCATCGCCCGTTAAGAATCGAAATGTTACTTAAAATATTTCTGTCAAAATCTCTTTCTTCAAATTCAAGTTCTAGATAGCTAGTTCTCAAAGAAATATATGAAAACACATTTTGTATAAAACAAAAGATCAAAATAAATCTTAGGTATTCCATGTGATCTGAACAAAAAGAAATCTCAAGTAGCGCCTAAGGCCAGCTACCTGTCAGAATCAGAATCCAAGCGAGTGTATTCACTACAGCATAGTACCATCTCTCAAGGACTTTTAGCTGTCGTGGACAACTCAAGGATGAGAATACCTACGATCCACCTTGTGGCTCATCGATCTCAATCAATGACATATAGAAGATGCCACCTCGATCCGCTTGAGGCTCGTCGATCGCACCAATACGTGGATTCTTAATAATCCTTTATCTTATTTTTAATTCCACAAACAAGTTCAATCATACCAAAGAATCACACATATAATATAAAAATTTATCAAATAATGCATGCAATAAGAGTGGCAGTCAATTAAATACAGAATGCTATCTAAATGGAGTTTTCCTATTTATGCATGCAATAAATAAATAATCATTCATCATAACATCACTCAAGCACTCCAAACAACTTCAATCAGTTTCCAAAGGCAATCCTAATTAATCTAGAACTAATCAAATAGATGTTTCAAATTTTAAATCTACATAATATGTATGAGTAAGGAAACCTTGCCTACCTAATTCTGCAGACCTTCAGGGGTACCTTGCTTTCCCTCGAGACATTCGATACTCTAAAATTGCAAAATCTGAAATTCAACAATCAATAAAAATTTCTAAGTTCCTAGTTCACATTCATTCTCATTCGAAATTATTCTTAAGCTTAGATAATTTTTAAAATAATTATAAAGTCTAAATATCAATTTCAATTAATTTTATTCGGATCAAAATAAGGTTTCTAAGGCTAAAATAAAAAATCGCTTTAATTTGTTTCTAGATCTTCAATGTTTATCAAAATTTTCTTTAAAAAATACTTCTACGCTTATATTTTAGAAAAATAATACTTCTACTAGTTTGAATTTTCTATCTAAAAATAAAAACTCGACTAATTAATTCCCAAGCTTTTATAATTCATTTGCTTCCAAATAAATTTATTTAGAACTAATAAATATTAAATCTGATAATAGAAAATTTACATATTAAATTTTCTAGGCCTCTATTACTCCTTCAAATTAAATAAAATAATTTAAGGCTTAAACCATTCAAAATTCTCTGAGTTCTTATTTTTTTCTTTTCAACTTAAAATAAAATAATTCTCAATGTTAAAACCTTCAAAATTCCTCTTGAATTTTAAATAAATGATTTTTACTTTAACAGGACAACTATAATATTTAATATTTGTATCTAGATTTTTAATTTAATTATTTCCATTAAAACAAGAGCATTCGAATATTTAATATTCACATTTGACCCCTAAATAAATTTATTTTCAATCTCCAAATCTCCACATCCCCCTGAACTTCAATATTCAACATCCATTCATATGTAAAAATACACAAGCATAATAATAGTTCAAATTTTCTAAATTTAATTTTGTGCATCCATAATCCAAGAAATAATTAATTTCAATTATCTAAAATTTGAAAATCCAAGAATATACGCATTATACCTCTCTTCGTCTTCTTCACGTGAGCAAATGCAACAACAATAGCTGCTACTAATCTTCTTCGCGCGACAACGCCCAAATGGTAGTCGAATTTCAATTTTGAAATTTCTAGAATTTCATATCTGAATTTTTCTGTGCAGTATTTGCGTCCAGCAACAGCAACATTATGCACAGCTACCATGGTTTCATCTTCATGACACATGTTGTGGCTGCTCCTCAGTTTTCTGCTCGCAAATCACGGCCAACAACTCACGGATTCATTTCTCTTCATAAAAAACGCACCAGTAACACGCACCAATTTCATATCAGAAATCACGCTCAAATAGGCATCGATCCCCTATTCTTCATTCATCATCTTCACAAACCAGTGACTACACAAAGCTAAATTTTTGTTCTTCTTCTCTTGTTTGTGATTTGCAATAGCAGCAACCAACACTTGCTAGTTTTGTTCTTTGTTTAGATGATGCCCTAGAATGCACCAGCCACTTTGTTCTCGCCAAATCGTACTAGCTCATCTTCTTATTCAGTCTTCCTTCATCCAAATCGCCAAGCCCTAATTTGTGTTTTCAACCAATTTGCCCCAAATCAACAAAACCATATTTTTCTTTCCATCATCTTCTTCTTGGTTCGATCGTCATCCCCAAACCAACCAAACCCCAAATCACTTCTTCATCTTTCTTCTTCTTCCGTGTGTGAATAAAAACTAGATTTTGATTCTTCACGGTTGTTCATTGATTCTTCACAGCTATTCCATGTGTGAATAAAAACCAAATCACACTTGTTCATTCTTCTTCTTCTTCACGGTTCTTCTTGGTTCGTGATTCTTCCATATTTTCCTTTTTTCTCTTTTTTTTCAACCAACACTACCATCGAGCAAATTTCCATAAAAAGCAAGTTTTCATCTTTATTTATTTTCAATCAGTAAAATACTTGATTTATTTCTCTAGCAAATCTTTGATTTTTAATCCATCAATATTTTAATCAACCAATATTTCCATGAGCTAATATTTTATTTATTTCTCTCTTTCTTTCTTTCCAAATCATAGTCTATGCATATATTTATTTCTTAATTAATTAATTATATTTTTTTTGTCAACGTGCACGCAAGCATCGTATTATTTGTATCTTTATTTTTCTTTCGATTATTAATATTTCGTGAACCTAATATTTTTTTTACATCAAACATTATAAGTTCTAAAATTCATTCTCTATGCACATTAAAAAGACTGTTATTTATTTTTAACAATACTTATTTTTTTAACAGTACTTGTTTATTTTATTTTATTTTATTTGTGATGTGCACACATTCGTGAGTGTATTTATCCACCCACGTAGAGGATCTTCAGCTAAATCCTATTCATCGAATTCATGGATACTGCTAGTGTATTTATTCGCCCATATTAGATTCATCATCTTCCAATGATAAAGGATGTGAGTTTGTTGCTTCATTGGGAGCATTCCCTGAGAATCATTTAAAATTTCTTCAAGTCTTTCACGTAGCTAAGTAGTTCCATAATGGTCACCACCTTTTCAGTTCTGCGAATTTTGTCTTCAATTGTCATTGGTGATTTGGGAATAATGTGCATCCTATTTTCAGTGGAACAATTGTGAATGTAGCCTTCTTACCGGGTTAACGCTAAGAAGAACTACGAGTTCACAAACTTTGGTGTGATTTAATACAGGAACTATGATATTATAACCTAGGTATTATGTGTGACATCCGTGACATTCTGGTGAGCTTGAGGCTATACTAGTGGTTGTACTGGTACTAGCGGCTGTGGTGCTGCTAGTAACTACAAGGTTCTTACTACCTGTTCTACCATTCTCTATGATTATCTTTGGGATGTGAACACCTATTAATCCTTCAACCACTGGCATGGCCTCATCTCTAGGCTCAAGCTCCTCTCTAGTTTCTCCTTTGACTATTGTTCTACTAAGTTCTTCCCTTGTGCTCGACATTATAGATAAGTCAAAAAACTTCAGTATCCAATAATTTAATCTTACTAAAATGGACAATTTCAATAACTAAATCAAATCAAGCTTTATTTCTAAAACTTTGGATACTGAGACTTTTGATAATGACCATGGCTTCTTACCCACCTATACCCTTTCACGTTTATCGTGATACTGTGACTCTAGATTTATGTATCTAAGTTCTCGCTTTGTCTCAATGGTCTAGGGGTTTATGCTTCCAAGTCGATAGCATTTCATTTGCTTTTGGGTATAGGAGTTCGAGTACGCACTCAAATTAACTATACTACATATATTACAAACAATCACCCAACAAACAAACAAACAACGCACGCTAGCATAATGCAATCCCAAGCTTCCATCTGTGCTTCCAGGTTCGGGCACCCCATCCTACCCTCGCCCTTCCACATAGACTTCTACCCAAAATTACATTACACTCATACAATGGCACAAGTGTCTCGATATCCATAACTGCAGATGTCCCACCATGTTTAACTAGATCATTTAGTTAAAAATAGCATAACAGTGCACCGATGGACATATTTTAAGGCTAACGCAAGACCCACCATATTGGACCGCCCCATCCCAGTACAATACAGTGCGTACAAGTTCAACCAAAGAAATTGATCACTTAGCAAACATGGTCCATTGTTCTCCGAATCAAAGATTTCTATGTGCATCTCATCCTATATAGAGACCAGAGATACAAGATCTTCCCAAACTCAGGTCCTAACCAAACAAGTGTACGTTCATTCACGTTATCAGTCTTTAGCCTATGCCCTAATATCTTTTATTTTATTTATGATCCACTGTGCTTTCGAGACAACAACTGATCTCTAACTAGACTTACAGTCATGGCATTCAACTCCATTACATCTCTATATGATGTCATAGTTCCCAAATCGGACTTTTTCCTGAGCAGGGATGAAGCTTCAAGGACATCTTCTTAGAGTTGGGATCAGACCATCAGGGATGGCACACCTTCTAAGAAAGGCCATCAACCTTCAGGGATTCCTTCCCCGAGAAGAGATCAACTATCGGGGATACCTCTCAGTATTCAAGTCACACCTGAAACTAGTGACTCAGGTACTCTAGCATCACCTCAATCTTGTCTAGACCTCTAGCCACTTAATATTAACCTCTATTCATTTGTATACAATTATTCCTCGTGATACCATCGGTCCCAAGTCTTAGACCTTTCCTGAGTAGCGATCAACCCTCTAGGACCTTTAATCAGGATAAAGGTCAACCATCAGGGACATTCTCCTATAGAAGAACATTAGACCTTATGAGACCTTTATCCTAAGAAGAGGTCAACTATTAGGGACAACTACCAGTACTCGTATCACCCAACTTGAGTAAGATGCAATTAGTCACTCTCCTCTAGACTTCTACCCATTGTACTACCTTTCAAAATCATATTTTGAAAAATTCATTTTTCGATGAAATCCATTTTCAGTTAAAATAAACATTTGGTGAAATTTTCATTTCAGTGAAAATCAAATCCAATGAAAAAACAAGTCTAGCCCAATGCATCATAATACTATGCTTTGATATTACTTTGGTATTAGACTAAACCTTTTCCCCAGCGAGCTGCGAACTAAGATCTAATACCATTTTGTAACACCCTGACTCCCAATCAAAGTTGTTGTCATGTGCTATGGGTCTAGTAGCGAGATGCGCCCCCTTCGGCAGAGATGTTTCACGTACGTGTCGTCACTCGTTGAGAATCGGAATGCTACTTAAAATATTTTCGTCAAAATCTCTTTCTTCTAATTCAAGTTTCTGATAGATAGTTCTCAAAGAAATATATGAAAACACATTTTGCATAAAACAAAAGATCAAATTAACTTTCCACTGTATTCATCGAATTTCCGTAGTTATACAAAACAAACTAAGGATCAGAAATCATTTCGCCAGAAATTCATGTAACAAATAATGTAAAATCATCAGAATAAATGCTACAGTGGATGAAATCATTAAAATCAAATTATATTGGTTTGATCATCTGAAATCCAAAACCAAGATAAATATATGTAAAACAGGGAAATTAAACTCAAGAAAACATAAATCCTATTCAGTTTCAAAATAAAACAAGAAAAATATAACCTTTAAATCCTCCTATCCAGGATAACCTCCCCATGAGATTTTTCAATCAAAAGTGAGAGTCTTCACACATAAACTACTACACACTACGTCCATGTGTTCCTAAAAAAGAAATTGGAGTGAGCTCGAAAGCCCAGTGGATCATTCATATACATCACACGCATTACACAGATCAAAATTCAAAATATTACAAACACTTTCACACATCAGGCATTTCAAACATTTTTATAGTTTTGGTTGTATTCTAAGACCGAAAGAGGGTTGAGATGACTCTTGGTAGTCCCTACGATCTGAATTAGGAACCATTCTCAAGTAACGCCTAAGGCTTGTTACCTGTCAGAATCACAATCCAAGCAAGTGTACTTACTATAGCGTAGTACCATCTCTCAAGGACTTCTAACTGTCACAGACAGCTCAAGGTTGAGGATACCTACGATCCGCCTTATGGCTCATCAATCTCAAACAAAGACATATAGGAGATGCCACCTCGATGCACTTTAAGCTTGTCGATCGCACCAGTACGTGGATTCTTAATAATCCTTCATCTTATTTTTAATTCCACAAACAAGTTCAATCATACGAAAGAATCACACATATAATATAAAATTTATCAAATAATATATGAAATAAGAGTGTCAGTCAATTAAATACAAAATGCTATCTAAATGCAGTTTTCCTATTTATGTATGCAATAAATAAATAATCATTCATCATAACATCACTTAAGCACTCCAACCAACTTCAATCAATTTCCAAAGGTAATCCTAAATAATCTATAGCTATTCAAAATGATGTTTCAAATTTTAAATCTACATAATACATATAAGTATGGAAATCCTGCCCACCTTATTCTGTAGTCCTTCAAGTAAAGAAATTCTGCCCACCTGATTCTGTAGTCCTTCAGGGCTACCTTGCTTTCCCTAGAGATATTCGATACTCTAAAATTGCAAAATCTGAAATTCAACAATCAATAAAAGTTTTCTAAGTTTCTAATTCACATTCATTCTCATTCGAAAATATTCTTAAGCTTAGATAATCCTTAAAATAATTATAAAGTCTAAATATCAATTTCAACTAATTTTATTCGGATCAAAATAAGGTTTCTAAAGCTGAAATAAAAAATTATTTTAATTTATTTCTAGATCTTCAGTGTTTATCAAAATTTTGTTCAAAAATACTTCTATGCTTATATTTTAGAAAAATAATACTTCTATTATTTTGAACTTTCCATCTAAAAATAAAAACTCTACTAATTAATTTCCAAGCTTCTACAATTCATTTGCTTCCAAATAAATTTTAGATCAGAACTAATGAATATTAACTCTGATAATAGAAAATTTACATATTAAATTTTTATGTAAATTTTCTACGCCTCTACTACTCCTTCAAATTAAATAAATTAATCTAAGGCATAAACCATTCAAAATTTCCTAAGTTCTAATTTTTTTTCTTTTCAACTTGAAATAAAATAATTCTCAATCTTAAAATCTTCAAAATTCTTCTTGACTTTTACTTTAAAAGGACAACTCTAATATTTAATATTTGTATCTAGATTTTTAATTTTATTATTTTTATTAAAACAAGTGCATTCGAATATTTAATATTCACATTTGACCTCTAAATAAATTTACTTTCAATCTTCAAATCTCCACACCCCCTGAACTTCGATATTCAACATCCAATCACATCCAAAAATCCACAAGCATAAATAATAGTTTAAATTTTCTAAATTTAATTTCGCATATCTATAATCCAAGAAATAATTAATTTCAATTATCTAAAATTTGAAAATTCAAGAATATACGCATTATACCTCTTCGCGTGAGCAAATGCAACAACAGTAGCTAATATTGTTCTTTTTCGCACGACAACGCCCAAACGGTAGTTGAATTTCAAATCTAAAATTTCCAGAATTTCATATCTGATTTTTTCTATGCGGTATTTGCGTCTAGCAACAGCAACATTACACACAACTGCCATGGTTTCATCTTCATCACACACATTGTTGCTGCTCCTCTGTTTTGTGCTTGCAAATCACGGCCAGTAACTCACGGATTCATTTTTCTTCATGAAAAATGCACCAGTAACACGCACCAATTTCAGATCAGAAATCACGCCCAAATAGGCAGCAATACCCTATTCTTCATTCATCATCTTCCCGAACCAATGACTACACAAAGCTGGATTTTCGTTCTTCTTCTCTTGTTCGTGATTCGCAGCAGTAGCAACCAACACTTGCTGGTTTTGTTATTCGTTTAGATGATGCGCTAAAATGCACCAGCCACTTCTTTCTCACCAAATCGCACCAGCTCATCTTCTTATTCAGTCTTCCTTCATCCAAATTGCCAAGCCCTAATTTGTGTTTTCAACCAATTTACCCCAAATCAACAAAACCATATTTTTCTTACCATCATCTTCTTCTTGGTTCAATCGTCATCCCCAAAACCAACAAACCCCCAAATCACAAAAAAGAAAAAAAATCCCCAAATCACTTCCTCATTTGTCTTCTTCTTCTTCCGTGTGTGAATAAAAACCAAATTTCGATTCTTCATGGTTGTTTATCGATTCTTCATGGCTATTCCATGTGTGAATAAAAACCAAATCACACTTGTTCATTGTTCTTCTTCACGGTTCTTCTTGGTTCGTGATTCTTCCAAATTTTCCTTTTTTTTCCTTTTTTTTTTCAACCAATACTACCATCAAACACATTTCCATAAAAATCAAGTTTTCATCTTTATTTAATTATTTATTTATTTTTACAATCAATAAAATACCTGATTTATTTCTCAAGCAAATCTTTGATTTTTAATCCATCAATATTTTAATCAACTAATATTTCCATCAACTAATATTTCATTTCTTTATTTCTTTCTTTCTTTCCAAATCAAGTCTATGCATATATTTATTTCTTAATTAATTAATTTTATATTTTTGTTGTGGACGTGCACGTAAGCATCGTAATATTTTTATCTTCATTTTTCTTTCGTTTATTAATATTTTGCGAACCTCGTATTTTTTTTATTATTTTTAACTCAAACATTATAAGTTCTAAAATTCATTCTCTATACACATTAAAAGGCTATTATTTATTTTAAACAATACTTATTTATTTTTTAATAGTAATTGTTTATTTTATTTTTTTATTTGCGACGTGCATGCATTCATGAGATTCCGGGGTGTTGCATTCTTGTTTTGCTTCTTTTGATTGCCTTGGTAGTCTTTGTTGTTGCCTAACCTCTTATTTATTTTCTTTAGCTTCTACTTAAAGTTCAATTATTGCTTTAGTAATAATGCCCTCTCCACAATGTCCTTGTACGTTTTTTAGCCCATCGATATTATTCCCTTTCGGATTTCAATCTGGAGACCTTCTGCAAATTGACTGGCCTTCGTCTTTTCTTCTCTAAATAGTTCAAGAGAAAACTTGGCCAATTTCATAAACTTGGTCTCATATTCCACTACGGCCATATCTCTCTGAGTCAACCAGATGAATTTCGACTGCATCTACCTTAGCATAGCCTCTGAGAAGAACTTCTCATAAAATACTTCCTTAAATTCCTCCTAGTTTATCTGTTGGACGTTGGTGTTCAGATCTACCTTCAACATCCTCCACCAACTCCTAGTCGATTCCTTAAACTTATGGGTAGCTAGCACAATTCTACGGGGACCCATCTCCCCTAACTCTTCCAGATGCTCGTTGGGTTCCTTGTACTAGTGATTAGATGCTATGCTATCAGATGTGCCAACAAACTGAGATGGGTAGAGCTTCTGCAACTCCATCAACATTTCCCTCTTTATCTTATCCTCAACATCCTCTTGTGCCCTCTGACGATCTAGGATCTCAGGTGGGGGTCCTTGCTACTACACATGAATCTGCTCCTTGTGCTGCACCTGTATCTGCAACTGTGGAGCCACTTGTGGCTGCATATGTGGCAATGCTTTCATAATATACTCAGCAACTCTCCTGGTGATTTCTGTCAACAACTCAAGAGTCAGCATATTATCAATTTGAGCTTTAGCAGTATTGACTTATGCCCCCTGTCCTTCTAGTTTAGTCTTGTCAGTTGCAGTAGCTCTTGTGTTATATCTCTTGGATCCAGCAATTATTTATAACCAAATATCCATTCCATTATCACAAACTAATTGAAACAATCACTATAAGTTCTCGCCCGTTTAGTGGCCTATTAGTGTTTGCTTTTAAGTCATTTGATGTTTTTGGGTACAATATTTGGGTTCAATACATTCAAAGATCATGTTGTGCATATTTCAAAATCTTTATATAGGTATGCATGCAAACAATTAAGCATATAGTCACATATTGTCATGTTGTTATAGAGAAATTCACATGTTTTCATCCATGCCTCCAAGTTTGAATGTCCCTTACCATCCTTGCGCGGGGACATAGACTTCCACCCACAAAACTCACTACACCCATACAATTTCATAAATGTCTCAACAACTATAGCTTCCTAAGCCCCACTATACTTAATCATTTATACTAGCTAACCATATGGAAACAAGTTCTTTGAATGCCAACAATCATTTATCAAACATGGTCCATCAATCTCCAAGTTCAGGAGTCATCCATTCCTTCAAATTCCTATGCATCCCATAAATGTAGAAACCCGATATACAAGATCTTCTCGATCTCATGTCCTGACTAAACAAGTGTTTTGTTATCACGTGTTTTCAGTTTCTAACCTATGCCCTGAAAGCTTTTATTTATGATCCACTGTGACATCTTTACAACACCGTTGTACATATTAAGGTCTTCTTCTAGTACCTAAGTGTCCAACGTTTTTACTACATAGTTCTTCCATTAGAATGGCAGTTCATAGTCTAAACCTTAGACTTTAGCCCAGTACTCTACAGTTTAGGCTTTGACATTTGTATAGTATGTCTATTAATCAAACTTTGACACCACCTTTGGTGTCAGACTCAACACTCTTTCCTCTTGGGCTACAATTTGAGCCCTAGACCTCTCATCTAAGTCAACTTTGTCTAAGTCCAGATATCCTACCCAATTGCTCTACTAATTGAGCTCTGATACCAACTTTGTAACACCCCGGCCCTAGAATCTAGTCCTATTCGCCACAATCGGTGCACTTGTCTCTCAACTTCAGACATAATCATATTCGCATGCAATCACTCCCGCTTTCACTGTCCAAGCATTGGGATATTATTGTTTCTCATAGCATATCCTAGTGAATGCGTACCACATCGCATCCCATCCTATTTCAAAGTCATCAATAAAGTAATTCATAACATGAATAAACAAAAATACTAAGATGATAAACTAAATGAAATAATCAACTTATTATCAGTAATAATCAAATGCTGGCCCCTGTGGCTGAATTTCACACAAACTAATAAATGTCTGGCCCCATGGTCAACTCCAACAAATGAATGAACATAAAGAACATGAACTAGGACTTAAGCCCTACAACTGGTAAACAAAAATAAGATTTCTCATTTCTTACATAACCTTATCAATGAGGCATACCATTACTACAAAAATGTGCCCTCTTCACTCAACAGTTCAAGTGCCTTCAGTTATTACGTGAAAAAGCATTAGTTAGGTGAGCTAAAGAGACTAGTGGATCATACATAAAACATCTCAAGTATTATTAAAATCAAAACATAAAACATGCAAGCATTTATCAAGCATTAGGCATTTCATACAATTAAGCTAGTTAGGTTGACGTTAAGACCAAAAGGACTTTCCTCGGTATACCCCATTAGATTTAGAATATTGGAAGCAACGCCCAAAGGCCAGTTACCTATTCGGAACCCTATCACAAGTGTGAAGTCTCAACTTGACTCTTAGTTTCATCTCACTATTGCTACAACAGTATCAAGACCCGCTCAGGGTTGGGAACACCCACGATGATGCCAGACTACTGCCATAGTATCTGCATCACTACATCGGCACGTGGTTAACTCTCTTAATCATCTTTATTTAGTGACCACAAGCATGTTTATAGTATCAATATCCAAACATAAATAAACAATAGATCTAAATCAACTAATACATCATGCTTAGAGTCACAAAAGTCATGTTATTCCGCACATGGTATACATAGCATATGTTCTAAATAGTATCGATATTCATGGATTGTACAACATGCTATCAACATTAAGAAAACAATCATCCATATGTGTCACACACATCTCTAGCATGCTTCTAATCAATCAATAAAAGTAAACATTCAAACACGTTTCATATTCAAACCAAAATAATGCTAAAGAGTTTAAGGTATTCATTTCCACCTATTTCTTTGTTCAAATTCCTCAATTCGTTACTTCAGTATTTGAATCCCCTTGAGCCCTCAACCTCGTTCCTATTCATTACTCCCCTTTTCGGCTCAAATAATGTCTTAAGCGCCTTAGGATTGTCTGTATTACAATTCAAAAACGCGTCACAGCCTAAATCCTTAATGTTTGTGTAGTTCTTCTCCTTACCTTGGCTTGTGAGATAGTTAGGGAGGAGTAGGATAAATGAAATTCAACTTAAATGAGTGTGGGAGGAGGGAAAACTTGACAGACAATGGCTAGTTTTAACTCTGGGTAAGGTGCGTGATTGCAAAAAAACAACTCAAATTAGGGTTTTTCGCACAAGGTTTTTAAATTATATATTTACACATTACTGCGGTATTACGAACTTTTATCGTGGTAACCAAAACATACTCAATTTCTGTGCATTCTTGCACATTACTGCAGTAATGAAAATCATTATCGTGGTAGTGTAAGCTCCTCTTGTGATGTATTCATCTTTTCATCAATTTTTCATGTTCTAGGTTCTATAACACTTTTATTCATTATATTAAGTGTAATGGTGCTCATATTATTTGACTATGAAAAATTCATAATTTTTTTTACTATTATATGGAAATTTCAAAATTATTTATGAACTTTTGGGGTATTACACACCCTCTGTGTTCCAGGTATAGTGAGAGAAATTACTCTAGGAATTCAAACCCTTACTAGTGAAGTGAGATCACTTCTGAAACACATTTGACTATGGGGTCAATCCTAACGCCCAGTTCCAAGTCAAAATACCGGCATGCCAGATCTAGGGTTGGAACACACATGACAAAATCCCTCATCTCGCCGGTATATGGCTATAATCTTAATTAATCTTTTATAAAACATGCAATCATGGATAAGTATAAACATGGATTAAACATGTGAACATGGTAACATGATAGCATGGAACATATCATCGCATATCATGCATCTTGATTCATGTAAGCCTATGAATGCGTATTCTGGACAAGGCATGTGCATTCAGTTCAAAGTAATCATGGACATACAAAGCATAAAACACATGCAAGTCTTATAGAAATCAAGATAATAAAGTAAAACTTGGAAATCACTTCTACTTTATACCCTAAATTTCTTGATTTTGGTAATCCAAGCTCCTCAAATTCTTCAACCTTGAAAACCAAGACTAATGGGTTATTAACGTGTTTCTAGCATTCTTAGATCATAATCTAATGGTCCCTTACGCTATATGGTTCATAATAGTAAAGGAAATCACCCCAAATGAGCCTAAGCATGGTCTTGGGTCTATGTACCACAATAGGAATAGACATTACCGTAATCATCCATATGCACAAGTGAAAAATATCATTCTTAGTCCATTACCACAGTAGGCTACCGCGGTAACCCGAGAGAAATCTTGGCACTACCGAGGTAGCAAAATGCATTACCATGGTAGTTAGTAGGAAATCTGAAATACTAGGTTTGTTTCTCACATCTTTTGTGTTCTTACGACCATGGCACCATACTACTTCGACTTCTAGACCATCAAACATGAAATTGAGACTGAGATAGGGTGGTTATATGTTTGTTGAACCTTCATATCTCTCTAGTTGATCAACACACCTTCCTAGCAATAGAATTTGTGCAAAACTCTGTTTCTTCTCCTTCCTACTACTCAAATTGCTATCTAGCACAGCTAGAGAACGAAAAGAATGCCAAGAGGAAGGCTAGAGAGCAAGAAGAGATTGGTTCATTCTTAATGGCATGAGCAGAATGGTGTGCAAGCTTGGGTTTATATGGAGTTTTAATGGGCATGGTTTGGAAAGTTTGGGTTGATTTCATTATGGAAACCTTTCCAATTCTTTGATTCCCTTGATCCCATGCACATAAATTAGCAAGTATTGACTTTTAGGAGTTGACAATTCGTTTAAGGCTTGCCACAGTAGTTTGGCGACTTTCTGATTTATTTTCGTGCAATTTTATGTGCATTACTGCGCTAGGCTACGCAATAACCAATTGTGTTTCTAATTTCAATTTCGAGGCATCACAATGCATTATCGCGGTAATGTTTTCATTACCATGATAGTCAGAGTGAAATTTTTGTGCATTCTTGTTTTTCATTCCAGTTTGCCAACTCTTTCATTAATCAGAGTGTGTGTCTCTTATACTACAATTTTATGGATTTTCCCTAAGTTAATTCTACTCTAATTATTTTCTTTGATTTTATTTATCAAATTTTGTAAAATTTTCAAGGTATTACAAGTTGAAACTTCACTCGCAGGATTGAGAGTCGAGTTGAGACCTTACTCCTAAGTTTGGATCCTGAATAGGTAACTAGCCTTTGGGCATTACTTCCGATATTCCAAACCAATAGGGGGCTACTGACGAAGTTCCTTTCGATTTTAACGTCAACCCAAAACAATTGAGCTATTTGAAACACCTAATGTTTGACAATTGCGTGCATGTTTTGTATTTAGATTTTTAATAATACTTGAGATGTACTGTGTATGATCCATTGGGCTCTTGAGCTCACTTTATTTAATCATTTTCAGGCGATTACTAAAGACACTTGTACTGACAAGTGAAGAAGAATAATTTTGTAGTAGTGGCTTGCCTCACAGTTGAGGTTGTGCAGGGTAGAAGTTTACTTACTATTTTTCTAATTGCAAGACTTGGGTCCCACTTTATATTCATTTTTGTTCGTTTATTTGTTGTAGTCGGTCATGGGCCAAGCATTTATTATTTTGCATGAACCTCGGCATTGGAGCTAGTGTTAACCATTGTTGATGGTTAGTCAATTCTTTTTGTTTAATCTTTCATCCCAATAGTGTTGGTTATTCATTTTATGAATTACTATAATGTTCATTCTAATTTGTCATGGTATATGACCTGGTACAACCATGAGAACATGATTGATGTGAGAAACAGTATTTTCTCAGTTCTCAAATAGTGAAATGTGACAAAAGTAGGAGTAACTATATGTAGCACCCTAACCCCTGTATCTTTAAGCATTGGACATGACCACCATTCTCTTGACAGTGGACTTAACAAACTGGCGGGTCGGGATGGTGTTACTTTACAAGTGACACACACTTGTTCTTTTCCTTTTCAATATCTTGTGCCTTTGTATAAAGATTCAAGAATACAAAATTTTCACTCTAATAAAATCAAGGCAAATTAAAAGAGATAAAGAAATTCAAACTATTTTATTCATAATAGAAAAAATTGAAAGTACTAAACCTTTCAAAAAAAAACTAATTATTACAGCAGAAAACTTCAAAATACTTTTCAGTAGAAAAGATTTAAACTTTGGTCAACATGCCCTTAAAAATTCCAAAAATAATAAGGTAGAAACTCTCTAAGAACTATCCATGTTCAACTTCTTCATAGGTCTCACGTTCCTGGAAAAAAATAAGAAAGGAAGGAGTAAGCACATAGCCCAGTGGATCCTTTTCAAACAACCATCTTTCATATTCAAACTCATAACACAATCATAATTCAAATACTTGCAATCATTAGGCATTTCAATCAACAATTTGTTCAAGTCGAGTCTCAGACCAAAAGGGTCTTTAATCCCTTGATGCTCTTAACTAAGTAAACGGGGCCCACTTAGCATCAACTCGTTAGTGGCACATGTCGGCATCAACCCATTACACGTGGTGACTCACAAGGTACTATGCTACACGACCCTCAAGTACGTAGGTCTGAAAACCATATGACCTTACTCATATGAAAAGAACATCCATAGCGTTGCCTTGACCACTATGATGGTACGTAGTTATTATCACCATTGTCTCAGCTTAACTCTCATATCATGATCTCATAAAATAAATTTCAGAATATGAAATCAAACTAAAATTAAGAATATACACAATCAATTCACTCATAAAACATGCATCATATTTTAATTTAAAAGCCTAAGCATGATACTAACATGGCAGGGATGATATAATTGCTTAAAAATGAATCAAAATTGAAAAAAAAAATGAAATAAACTTTTAAAATTCTAAAACTGATATTAAAAATCTTTGATTTCAGTGAAAAACACACAAACAATGAGTATGCCATAAATTTAAATAAGAACAGAAGGTGTTCTAGAAATCACTTCAACCTTGTGATGCTTTCTTTAGAAATTTCTACAGCAATTCCCCCATGTACTAGTGCCAACGAAGATCGCCCAACTTAATTCCCCAAGCCAAGAGAAAAAACTTCTCACACACAAGTAAGAAGAAAGAAAGGTGGGAATAGGTGCCAAGAAGAGGGCTTAGAGAAAATAAGAGAAAATTTCAACTCTTATTTCTAAAATAAGGGAAGTGAGGGCCTAGGGGGGTTTATATAGGTTTTCAAAGGGGGAAAAATAGAAACTTCTGAGTTTTTCTTTGAGTAAAACACTTAAATTCTCTACAATTTTGTATTTCCTAATTTTAAGGAAAAAATAAGTATTTTTCAAATTTTTTTCAGAATTTAAAAATCAATTTTTTTGTATTTATCTCGATTTTTTGGTATTTTCGACAAATTTTCCATTGATTTTCACATTTTTTCGTATTTTATAATTCGGCTATTATTCAATGCATCGGATCGTCCTCGAGACACACACACGAATCTGATTGGAGGGTCAAGATCGGTGCATGTGGAATCGCACCGTGCGACTTCGCGATTGGGATTTTACGACTTTGATCGCAGCCCTCCGATCGTCCTTGATCATTTCTGTCTGTTTGATCTTCATTCTCCTGTGCGCTCGAGCGTTGGTGCGGATCATCTTGCGGTTGTCGGATCGCGAGATTGGATTCAGATTGAGGGTTTACAGCCGTTGGATGCGTTTTGAGTTATATTTATATGATTTTCAGCCGAATTTCATGTTCTATTTTTGGATTTTTGTCAAATCTTAATCCAAATTGACTTTCTAATCTTATTTTCATCAATAATTGCACATATCCTTGTATTTTTGGCTATGATATCCTATGATATACATTACATTCATATATTTTCTTCCAAAAATCCATTAAAATGATTTTATTATTTATTTGACTAAACTAGGACTTACCAAATTTTTCATCCGTCAATTTCGTATAATTCTCTAAATAAATTTTCAAATTTCATATGAATGTTCAAGATGTTACAATCTACCCTCCTTAGAAAAATTTTGTCCTTGAAATTTGTTCATATTTAGGTATTCCTCGTGAACAGATGTAGGTATTTAGTCTTCATTTCGCTTTCAAGTTCCCACGTGGCTTCTTCTACCCCGTGATGTTTCCACAGCACCATCACTAATGGGATATCCTTTGTTTTTAGATTTTGTACCTTGTGGTCAAGGATTTTGAATGCTGTTTCCTCGTAGGTAGCATCATCTTGAATATTCACTTCCTCCCAGTGAATGATGTGAGAAAGGTCAGGTTCGTATTTCCTCAACATGGATACATGGAATACGTTATGTGCTGAAGTCATCCGGTTTGGTACGTCCAACTCATAAGTACATTCCTCAATTCTTCTAAGTATTTCAAAGGGTCCGACAAACCTTGGAGATAACTTCCCTTTGAATCTAAACCTTTTGATACCCTTCTGAGGACTGATACTCAGAAATACTTTGTCCCCAACTTGGAACTCTAATGGTCTTCTCCTTTTGTCAGCGTAGCTCTTTTGACAACTCTGTGTAGTAGTCAATATCTTTTGTATTAACTTAACTTGGTTGCTCGTTTCTTTCACCATGTCTGGCCCAGTTAATACTTGATCTTCAAGTTCGGCCCAACAAGTAGTTGATCTGCAGGGTCTTCCATAGAGAGCCTCGAATGGAACCATTTTTATGCTTGCCTGATAACTATTGTTATAGGCAAACTTCGCCAAGTGTAAGTACTTTCTCCAATTCCCCTTGAAGTCTAAAACACAAGAGCTCAACATATCTTCCAAAATCTGGATAACTCTCTCAGACTGAATCCGTCTGAGGATGAAATGTCGTACTCATGGTGAGTTTAGTACCCAAATCCCTCTGTAGATTCTGCCAAAACTGTGAAGTAAAGCAAATGTCTCTATCAGACACGATAGTCTTGGACACACCATGAAGCCTGACGATTTCTTTTACATAGATTTCTCCCAGCTTATTGACTTGGTCTGTGGATCTGATTGGCAAGAAGTGAGCCATTTTGGTGAGACGATCCACTATCACCCAAATAGTAGCTTCTCCTTTTTGATTTCTGGGTAAACCACTGACTAAATCCATGGCAATGTTATCCCATTTCCATTTAGCGATTGGGTGTGGTTGTAACATTCCAGAGGGTTTCCGGTGTTCAGCTTTCACTTGTTGACATGTTAAGCACTTGGAGACGTATTGGTTATGTCCCTTTTTATTCCTCTCCACCAGTAGGTTTTCTTGAGGTTTTGGTACATCTTATCCCCACCAGGGTGCATGGTATACTTAGTTTGATGGGCTTCATCAAGTATGACTTGCTTACTTTGTCCTTGCTGAGGTACACAAATCCTTTCTCCGAGTCTTAGGATATTTTCAGCATCGAACCTAAAGTCAGCATGTTTTCCTTGTGTAACTCCTTCAATTAGTTGAGTGAGCCACTTGTCTTGCCTCTGTTCATCTCTAATTTGATGCAACAGGTCCGGTAGGCAAGACATATTGTAAAGGTAGGCTTCCTTTTCATTAAGGGTCACTCCCATCCTAAAATCCTCGATCAACTGGTATATTTGACCTTTCTCCTCATCTTGTTTGTTGAACTTCCTACTCAAGGCATCGACCACCACATTGGCCTTCCCTGGATGGTAGTGCAATTGAAAATCATTATCCTTAAGAAACTCCATACACCTTCGTTGTCTGAGATTCAGTTCTTTCTAGGTTTAAATATGTAATACCTTGAAAACTCTGTACTCAATGAAATAAGAATTGTCATCCTTTCAGTGAAATTTGAGTACAGAACGAATCTAGCCTCATTTTAGGGCCAAATTAAGAGAACTCTAAATCCTCATTTAGTGACCCATATGAACCTAAAACGACCTAAAAT
>JAJIYU010001488.1:0-35524 GCA_030144865.1 Tinospora cordifolia | reverse complement strand
ATCAGACAGGAATACACGAGGAGTAAATATGATAGTTGTGTCTACTTTCTAAGGCTTTCTGATGGCTCTTACATTTATTTACTCTTGTATGTTGATGATATGTCAATTACTGCTAAGAGCATGGATGAAATCAACATACTCAAATCTCAACTGAGTCAGGAGTTTGAGATGAAAGATTTAGGTGCTGCTAAGAAAATTCTTGGGATGGAGATACACAGAGAAAGGAAAAAATGGCAAGTTAATTCTGTCACAAAAAAGTACTTAAAGAAAGTGCTTTTAAGATTTGAAATGGAGAACTCCAAACTAGTGAGTACTCCATTGGCTGCTCATTTTCAACTTTCTGCTGATATGTCTCCAAGTACTGATGAGGAGCGTGAGTACATGAGTCATGTTCCATACGGTAGTGTAGTGGGTAGCTTGATGTATGTTATGGTGTGCACTAGGCCAGACATTTCACATGCAGTCAGTGTTGCCAGTAGATATATGGCAAATCCTGGAAAACAACATTGGCAAGCTGTGAAATGGTTGCTGCGGTATTTTCAAGGGACACTGGATGTAGGATTGATTTTTTAGTCAGACAGTGGTATATGTTCACTTGTCAGTGGATACGTGGATTCTGATTATGCTGGTGACTTAGACAAGCGACGTTCCACTACAGGTTATGTGTTCACTTTGATACATGGTCCTATTAGTTGGAGGTGTATGTTGCAGACTACAGTTGTTTTGTCTACTACTGAGGCAGAGTATATGACAGTAACAGAGGTTGTGAAGGAGGCTTTGTGGCTCCGAGATTTGATTGGTGATATAGGGATTAACCTGAAGAGTGTACCAGTTCATTGCAACAGTCAGAGTGTCATTCACTGGGCTAAGAACCGAGTGCATCATGTTAAGACCAAACATATTGATGTTCGATTCCATTTTGTTCGTGAGATTATCGAGGAAGGTGAGATTTTTTTAAAGAAGATCAATACTAATGATAATCCTGCAGATATGCTGACAAAGACTGTCCCAATGGTCAAGTTTGAGCATTGTTTGAACTTGATCAATATCCTACAAAGATAAGCCCCTCAAGGTACGATATGTTGAAGATCGGCTAGTGGCTTGTGGTGGTCTTCGCCAAGGTGGAGATTGTTATATATATACGTGTCTCAGACTCTTGTGGGCCCAAGAGGTGTTTCTATTTTTTATGAGATTCTTTTTGACTTGTATCCTGATACGTATCAGTTTCTTATTTGTTTCAGACTTCTAGTTAGAATAGAAAACTAAATTAGAAGCTTTCCCATTCTGAATATGATACTAAGTGAAAAACTCTATATAAAAGGGTGGAGAGCTAGAAATATATATATATATATATATTAGCGAAGATAGAGACCAGACATTGAGTGGTGTAAATTTTCTCCCTAAATTAGTAGATCTCTACATCTTCTTCTTCAATGGTTTGGGTTGAAGTTTATTTCTTTTGCTCAAAATTCATGGTCTCAGCTTTCTTGTATATTACAAATTGTGCCACTTTTTTAAATTTTACGAGACATAATTTTGGACTCTAATTATAATTTTCTATATTATTAGAAACAGATTTATACCTTAATTACTATTATTACTATTACTATTATTATATTCGGACTGATTATTAACATGAGTACTTTTTGTTTTCTTTTTTATTTTTTTTTAAAAGAAAGGGAAGTCAGCCTTTTACCCTTCTAATTAGAAATAATATTAATTTTAATAATATTATTTGAAGTAAATAATGGATAATCCATATGGCACACTTCTTAATATTATGATGTACTTTTTTCCTCTATGTTGTTCTTTTTTCCACAAATATCTCTATTAACCTTTTGGCGAACGACAAACTTAGCCTAAAATTTAAGTAGTATAATTGATAAATAGTAAATATTAAAATTTACAGCAATTTATCACAAATTAACAGAAATTTATTTTATTTTAATTTTTATTTATTTATTTTTTATTGAACTCATGGACTAGCTATTTGTTTTTTTTTTTTTTTTTTGATGGTATTCTCGATTAATGCTGATAATTTATGATACGATACGCTAATCTGACTCAATACGACACAAAGTTAACGAGTTTAAGTTAGCATAAACGAGTTTAAATTAAAATGGGTCAAACACGATTAGACATGACTAATTTAGGTTATTAACAGGTTAACATGTTAAATTTAAAAATGATATGTTTAACAAGATTATAAATAAATAAAAAATAAATTATAAATAAGTTAATTTAAAATTAATATATTTTATTAATTTATGTGATAATATAATTTTTAATTATTTTATTAAAAATTTAAATTATTTTAATATATTTTATATTTTTATTAATCTTTTAATAAAAAAATAATTTTAAAATTTGATTATAAAATGTTAAATAGATTATATACGAGTATAAGATTATAACATAGTTAATAAATGAATTAAATTTGAGTTTATAAATTTAATATAATTAGTAAATAAATAAAATTTAAATTTATAATATATGAGTTAGATGAGTTTAAATACGATTTATTTATAACACAAATTGATACCTCTATCCTGAATTGGTTTAATGCCTACTTTGAGATTAAATTCTCGTTCCACCTTCGATTCATTTTCATGAACTGAGTCTGTTAATAAAAATTGTTGCAAACTTGAAATTGAGTTCCCTCAACGCGTACGAATAGCTTGTTGGCTACATGAACTAGCTATGTGATTTGACTCTACATCTGCGTTACCTTTTATCCATCGGCCAAACTGTTGCTCCCGTTTCTTCTTCCTCTTTCCAGTGCAAGAACACTTTCAGTTCTCGAGCGCGGCGTCTTTCTAAACTAAAACCAAAAACCTACCACTAGGGTTTTTCTGCTTTTTCTACAGTAGAATTCCCACATTTTTCAAAAAATCTTTTTTATTTTGCTCTGATGAGTCCGGCGATGCATCGAAGCTCGACATTGCGGCGCGGCTCATCCGAAGAAGAATCATCTGGTTCTCCGGTGAGACCGACGCGAAGAAGCTCTCCTCGCAGAAGAAGCCCTTCGCGTAGAGACAGATCTCCTGGTCGTCGCAAGACCTCGCCAAGCGCCGCTTCGGCGTCTCCGGTTAGAACCCACTCTTCTCACAGGAACAGGTCCCCGGCGAGGGAGCAGGAGAAGTTTTCGAGTCGTGATAGGAGGTCGTCTCCGAAGCGAGGGAGAACGAGCCCTCAAGCTTCGCGGTCGCCTTCGCCAAGGACTAAAAGGCTGAAGAGGGCTCAGGCGGAGAAAGTGAGTGAGCGAGAGCATGGAAAGAGCGGTGGTGATAAGGAGAAGCATAGGGGAAGGAGTGTGGATCGTGAAGGTTCGGTTGAGAGGAGTGAGAGGAGGTCGGGGAGAGATAGTAGGAGGGAAGGGGGTTCGTCTTCAAGGTCGAGGCACAAGCGTTCGGTTTCGCCAATGGAGCATGGGCATAGTAACAGGCATGGTTCGCTGTCGCCTGCAAGGGGTTCCAGGGGTGGAGAGCGTGACAGGGTAGGTGGTTATGTTATGTTTAATTTCTTAATGATGGAAAACATTCTTAGGGAGTGTAGTTGAATGCCGTTCAATTGAATTACTTAAAATTAATCAATGTGTTCTCGGTATTCTTTCATTAAAAACAACCAAATACTCGAGAATTAATAATGATCTAACATTTAATGTGTGATTTAATAATAGAACAAAATGCATTTGAAAAATTGTACCAAAAAATTAAAATTTAGGCTTTTGTACTGTTTGTTTCTCTAACTTTTACTCAATTTCTTATGTATTGTTTCCTCAAGGTTTAATTTGTAGATTTCGTCTTCTCAAAATGCAATAGTTGATTCATTTCATGTAGTTTGGTACTACTTTTAGCTTTGATAATTTAGATCATAAGTTTTGGTGATTGTACTTTCTTGTAGGTATCAAGCCCAAGAGGAGACGATCATGGGTTAGTTTTTCCTTGAACTTTAGACCTTTCTTAGAGCAATTTCATTTTTTTTTTTTTTTGAGGGGCTGCAAATATTGAAAAACTGCCATCTTTCTTTAGTGTATAGTTACAACATTCATTAGTATCTGTACAATTGTTAAACTCCAAGATATATTACTTGTACAGCCTCTTTAGTAACAAGTTAATTTATTTCAAATCAAAGATGATTATTATTTTTAAAATATTAAAACAATTGGTAATAAAAGTTCACAATTCATAATGAAAAATTTGATTTCTAGATAAAATTTCAAATTGATTTTAATTTTGTATGGAAAAATTGAGGTGTAAGCCTCATTGGGCCTTGAAGTGCATGTATTTATGTTGCAAGGTGTAAGCCTCATAGGACATTGTGACTTAAGCTACAAGAAGTTCTTCGGATGACTTGCTTTAAGGTGCGGCCTTAAGAGATTTTCAGAACAGTGGAACAGTATACTTGAGAACCATATGTATTTCTGATTTTGCTATTAAGATATTTTGGATTGTATGTTGGGATCTCTATAGAGTTACTTCTTTTAAAGTTTAGTAGCTTCCAAATTTTCTCCGTTCTCAAGTGAACATCTGCTCAGGTAAATGGATGATCTACTGTATTGAGGGCATCTTAGTGCGCAAAGGGCTAAGTGATTAAAAAAACTGTACGTAGAACACGAGGCTTTACTGTGATATGCATCTTTAAGTATTAAATTAAAATATTCAATGAAGTGACTCAAGTAGGCAATGAAAAAGCTGCATCTATTGCAAGGGGCATCCCCCACAAATTTTTAAGCATTAAATTATAAATGAAGTTCATTATATTTTGGCTCAAGCATGCAACTGAATGCTTCATAATGCATCCACTGGTTCATCCATAGCACTCTATCTATTCCTATCTTCTTTAAGTAATGATAGGATCACTGAGAATGGTCCTCTTAATTTTTGTCAATGCCAAACCTTGAACTAGTGAAATAAATGGTGCCTATACCTGATTCTCCTGCACATACTGCCATTACTGCTCCTAGCAATGCATGACTGTTCACACCCAGTAAAAAGCATATGTGAGTGAATTGTTTCTTGCTTTTCTTGTGTCATGAAAAACTTGAATATAACCTATCAGATAACTAATTAAAATCAAACACATTAGTTATGAACCGCCTTAATCTATACAAAATATGAAGGCTGTTTTTTAAGAGTAATGCTCCAAGATGGAAGAAATGTAAACAAATTATACGAGTAAAACAAAAGAACTTAGAAACACCCTTGAAATCTTCCAAGTTCTCTTTTGTTGAGTGTTTGTTGCCTTGAGCAATATTATTGAATATGAGCTTTAAAATTGGAAAATATATGGCATGGAAAATGATGGGTAAAATACCAAAAACCAATGGAGTATAGGGGTTGGAAAATCAGAATGAGAGCAGTGGTGTCATTGGGGATTCAAGAGTTTATCCATTTGGGTTGTCAATGTTGTGTTGATAGACATGAGTAGTGATAGGAATGGGTTATTTCATTCTTCTTTCTCCTGTTTTTAACTTTGTACTCACTTTTTGAAGTGGGCAAAACCACCTAGGAACTACATATTGACTAGATTAGCTCAAGAAGTTTTTGATTATCATTCCCACTTTTTTTAGATATCATCCTAACTAATATACATGCCAAATATTCAATCCCACCACATGATGGATTGTCAAATAGTGGCAAACTAAATTAAGAGATTGCTTGTGGATTGGACTCTTCTCAAGGCGTTGTAATGGTGGTTCCTTTTTTGCTTAAGTTACTAGCTTGGACTCATGGATCTAATATTGTGCCTTTGGAAACCTTAATTGCTTGTTTACTTATTCATTTCCTCAACTCAACAAAGTCTTGTCCCAATATTTGCGTTTGTCTACATGAGTTTGCTGGTAGTTATAGTCTCAATTATGTAATGCATGCTATTTTCAGGTCTTATGTTTCTTAATTTTCACTACCAGTTGTTGGCCATTCTTTGGAATTGATGCATCCAAAGCTGTTTATTGTATGTGTCCAAACCACCTAAATCAGTTTTATCTTGTTTTATCACCAGTTAAGGCGACACTTACCGATTTGCAAATATGTTCATTTTGTATGTTATCTTTTAATGTTTTAGAGCTAACAACATATTCCTCTAACATTCACTTTTCAATAGCAGTTAATTTGTTCAAATGGAGTTCCTTAATTACCTACATATATTTTGTTTCATAGAAAACAAGTTTGGTAGATGGTCTAGTAGCATTGTGAAGAATTTTGCTTTCACCTTCTCAATGAGATGTGTTCGATTGTAAAAAATTCACTATAAATCCTCTAGTTAACTCATCTTGCTTTAACTTTGTGGTTTACATCTTCACCTATTTCTCTTTATTTAGAAATCGTCTACATTTCTATTTTCATTGAAATGGCATGTGATTGATTTAATTTTTGTCTTTCTAACCATTATATCTTAACAACTAACATATCCATCAAATATCTTCTTAAGTGCAAAATGATTGGACTTAAAAGAATTTTTTTTTGGGTGTGTATAGACCTATATTAATTACTAGTTAAAAAAATTAATTTTCATTTCTGTTGTTTTACTGTATTTATGTCCCCATTGTACTTATATTTCTTCAGCCTTGGTTAGTTTTGTTTATTTTTTCCTGCCAAGGACACAATTGATAATCAAACCTTATAAAAGTAATCCGAAAAACTAAAATTCACACCTTGGTTTTTAATTTCACGCTGATACAATGGAGTGTGCATCGAAAATGTCACATTTTTTCCAAAAGAATTGATAAAAATGAAACATGTTTAAATGGCTACTTTTGGATGGAAAACATGATATTTTGTCACCAACTTCTTGGGAAATAAATGTTGTTATGGGGATTCTACAATTAAAAAAAATGATGAAATTACCACATGCAATTAGGAGAATGTAATAACTCAAGCATCTTGGTGTCGTTTGTTATGTTTTACCAGTTTGCAGTTTTGTAATGACTTCTCATCTTTTAGTAAAGTGTTCTTCATGTTTTGACCTTTTAAAACTTTTCTCCATTTTCTTTATTTTTTTTAATATGGATTCTTCATTTATTCTATTATTATTATTATTATAAGATGAAACAAAAAAAATTGGTTTAAAATTCATGAGATTTTGGTTGTTGAGATCTGCTTGCTGACTTATATTTCCATGAATTTTTGAATTATATTCATGTGACTAGAGTTCATTTGAATGACGCCCAAAGAGCTTAATTGATGAATTGCAAGTTTATTTGTACTCCTGTTTTATTCTTGTATTGCTTTTTTTTTCCTCTATGTTATAATAAAAAGGAGGTCAATTGTTGTTTCTTAAATTCAGGTCCTTTTTTTTTATTTTATATATTTAATTTTATGATTTATTCTAGTGTTGTCAAGGTGTTGTCTGGGCCTTGCCTAGCTGATGCCTAGAGGCCTAGCCCCCACAAATGCTTAGGTGGTAACCAAGGCGCTATAGGGGTTGTTTGTAAATTTTTTTTTTTGATGACTTGAAATTTTTTTTTATTTTAAACCCTAATATTAAATAATATATCAAAAATAATATATTATTAATTTTAATATAATATCTATTTTGCACATACACGCGTATGGAGCAAGGGACAAATGAATAAATAAATATTCTTTAGAGACCTTTGAACAATTATTTATGGTCAGCCTAAGATCTGTCTAGGCCTTGCTTCAGCCCTGTTTCACCTTATAAGGGCTTATCTCCTAGTATTATGTAATATGCAGTTGATTTACACGAATTGAACAATTTGTCTGTGCCTTTTCAACTTTAGGGAATTAGCCACTTGCTAGTTCCTCTTAAGATTTATGGTGAGAGGCAGAGTGTAGTTTGTTTGAAGATTGGGGCTGGTTGCCTTTCCATGTTCATATTGTTTGCAGCAGATATGATGTTGTTTTTTGTGTACTCATGCATGCATGGAACATCTTTTCATTTAAGAACTTGTGATCTATGTTGTGTGCTTTTATGCCACTTGACCATATTATTTTCTTTTATAAACTTAGCAAACAATTAAAGCTTCTGGAATTTTGATTACTATTTCTTTGAATGAGGACATTTCTTGGTTGTAAATCTGAAACTTGCATCCTTTTTTGTTTTACTTGTACAATTTCACTTGAAGTTGTCAATAACCACCTCAAATCAAGACAGTGGTGAAGTCATTAGATGCGTACTTCATTGGCTAAGTCTAAGACTGGTTTATTTTGGAGTTCATTTGAAGGTTGTAATTATTATTTTGGTGCTTTCATGAGTTTATTTTGAAGCCATTTTATTAAGATGCTGCTTACTTGAACAGGAATGGAAATAATGATTCCGTTACAAGAATGAAGGCTGCTGAGTCGGCATTGGAAGCAAAGGAAAAGGTAGTGGTTTGCTCGGTGATGTTGGTGGTCTTTGTTGCATCACTTAAGATTTTGCAGCTGTTATGCATATTGCATCTATAACATGATTGCAACTTACTTATTTGCTGCTAGTTGAATGTAATGGCTGATCTTATTTCATCTGTCTCTCTGAGCGTTGATATATTTTGTTATGCCATGTACTTTTTCCGAACTGTTGGTTTCCTTCCTTGTCACCTTACTTGTTTGTTTTGTCTAATACAGCAAAAACCTTCATTTGAGCTGTCTGGGAAGCTTGCTGCTGAAACTAATCGAGTAAGGGGTAAAAATTTTCAATGGCTCAAAACCTTGACCCTAATGCTATGCTTTTCTTATGACTTATTGAAACCCTTAGAAAGCTCAAGTCTGTGTGTCAATTGCTTGACTAAATCAGCAAAATAAATCTTATTTGTCCTTTCAATCATGTAATCTTTTCCTCACTTAAACATATTTAATGGTAGGAATTGAAATGATCAAGTGTTTGAAGTTTTTTTATTTTAAATTTAGTTTTTGTTATTCCCTTGTTTATTGGGATTCATTAATTTTAGGTGTGACCTTGCTATTTAATGAACCACCGGATGCTCGGAAACCAGATGTAAGATGGCGTCTTTATGTATTCAAGGGTGGTGAAGTTCTTAACGGTACTAATCTCAAGGCTCTCCACTGATACTATCAACATGTGCAATTGTTGAGATAAATGTGTTCTTGCCTTTGCTTCTGCTAACATTCCTTTGGCATTTGACAGTTTTTAATGTTGCCGTGCTAGAGTGCTCTAGAAACTACTCTTGTAAATGCCAAATAGTGTCATGGCTCCTATTAGTAAAAGAAGACTACAAATAACCTAATTAAATTATTGTTGCATATAAAGGAATCCAGGGCCTAATCTCTTTGCATTCTGTCTCATCCATCTGTTCTTTCTTTGGCCAAGCTTTGGAAATTCACTTCGAAATTTGTATATGGGTTACCTACAAGAAGTTTGTTGTCAACTACGTTATCAGGAACCTCATTTGGATATATTATTTTTTTGTGTCCAAAAGAAGTTATTATTTGCATTGTAACCAGAAGTTGTGTTTATAGTCAGTTTTAAAGCAATGTTTTCAAGGTGCTAAGGTTATTTCTAAGCAATCTGTAGACTAAACGAAGCATAGATGTGGTCTAGGTGATAAAAATATTTATATCTAGAATTCTATACAATATATTATTTATTTTTTTAAAAAGAAACTGTTACGTCTCTGTATTGCTTTGCAGTAAAAAGTGTACAGATTTACGGTGTTTGACCACTATGATGACATCTCTATACAATATTGTCCCACCCTCCCATCCATTCCTCCTTAGAATAACCCAAAGATAGTATTAAACTACTAATGCAAAGATGCTCTCCTAAGAGAGTTATGAACCACACATTGTGTAAAGAGGAAGCCACTTGCTCAACGACACGAGAATCCTCTCCCTTCAAATAGACCACACAACAAATAGGTACACCACAGAGCAATGATCACGTCACCTGAGCTGAATTTGATCCCACCATGGACAAAAACACGATTTTGATAACCTGAAGGATCCACTTGTGAACTGCATGGAATTAGGGCACACCATCTATCCCATAAATCCCATAAAGAAGGGAAACTGAGAAATGATAAATGGATTCGCTATGATGCAAGCATAGAGGACACCATTTGGGGGACGAGTAATATGTTGCAAACCAAGCTTATAGAATGACCTGTGTTAAGTTAATGGCCAACTACTCAGCCAAGAAATTTGACTTTTGATGGTATCTTTGTTTCCATAATGTGTCATAAAAAGGGAAAGTATGGAGTGGTCATTTAGAAATGCACCAATGGACTAGTAAATCCTACCTTGAGGGGTCTCGTCTAAAGGATACAATAGTTTCATTGTGACGTGAGGAATGACAGTGAAGTCTAGATTGTAAAAATTATTTATTTACCGGTCCTTGTACTATTTATATACAAATTTTTTTATATATATCAAACCATATGCTATAATGAATGTTAATTTTTTCACAAATGATTAGTTAATGGTGTGCAGTTGAAACTCAGAGATTTGACAAAATTGGAAGTTTTACAATATGTCAAAGAACAAAACATATTGGGCAGCAAAATTTTGTCATCGGAGGGTTCTTGGAGCATTGCCAACCATTGTTGGAGATTTAACGCGTTTCTTGGTTGGAACTAAGGAAAAGAACGAGCCTAGGAAAAAAGGTTTGAAGGGTTTATTGGAGAAAGAGGGGGCTGCTGTCTAAAGCTTTTATTTTTTTGTTTTTTGTTATTAATTTTAAAAGAAAAAGTAGATAGACCATCTTAAACCTTTTTAAATATTTATTATTTCGTGCAAACCCTCACAGCATGCCTAACACTTTGCCTTGGTGACACCCCGATACCTCTGTTTTAATTTATTATCTACTAATTGGTTTGATTTTTTAGGAAGAGTTTGGCGTTCATACTTTTGATGATTTGAGAATCTTTGAAAGAGTTCATTGATTATTTATAGATGGATGTTGCTTCTTTACTTTTGGGCATTGGTCTTGGGGACTTTAGATGAGGGTGGAGTGCTGTACTTGCTTTGACACTTTTCTCATCTCCTGTGCTGTTGTATCATGTATGGCTTTTTTGTCCTACCAATCTTCTTTTTGTTGTTTCTTTCTTCTACTGTTTCCTTTTCTTCACCAAAAGGAGTTATGATTCCTATTGGTATAGCTCACAGGAATGTTCTTTGTTGCTTCTTGAAGAACTTGAGTACTTTAAATATTTGATTGATTTATCATATTCTTGCCTAATGTCCAAATGTTCATTTTTTGAACTTTTCTACACGTACTTCTACAACTTATGTTTATATTCTGTGTGTTTTATTTATTGCTATTGTTATTTAAACTGGTTTGCTTTGAAGCTAATAACTGATTGAGGAAAATAATCTTGTGGACAGAACCACTATACATACACCGGCAGAGCTGTTATCTCTTTGGGAGAGAGAGGAGGGTGGCAGACATACCTACAGATCATCCCTCCTGCAGCAAGCAACATGCTGTCATTCAGTTTCGGTAGATTTGTACTCTGCAATCCTATGTTGCAATTGATGTACTAGGACTATATCTTATTTTACTTACTTATTTTTCAGACTAGTGGAAAAAGAGCAGCCTGATGGGATGTTAGCAAAAAAAGTAAGGTAAGAGTAACTGCGTTCTATCATGTTGTCTTGAAGTTGAATATAAGCTTTCCACATAATTCAATGTTAACATGGTTTTCTGTCGCCACCTGACTAGGCCCTATTTAATGGACCTTGGCAGCACAAATGGAACTTTCATTAATGTAAGCTGCAACCCTCCCCTTCTCATGTTTGTATTAAGTTCTTGTTTGAATTTTGTTGCCATATGCTGGAAAGTTTTACTATTCCCTGTTTTTAACTTTTGTTTTTTTAATCTTGCAGGATAATCGCATTGAACCTCAACGCTATTATGAACTTATTGAAAAAGACACTATTAAGTTTGGTAATAGTAGGTAGGCCATTAATTGCTTAGACTATAACTCATCACAATCAAGTATAAGGTTACTATTTCTGATAAAATGCAGGTTTTTTTTTCACTTTTTTTGGTCTTTTCTTATGTCTTCTAGTGTGAGTTTACGAAGGGAAAACCTGTTTTCAGCCTTCTTAATATGTGTTGTTTAGTTACTTATGTTGGTAGACTAGTTACTTCCTTTTCTTTAATGTGTATGGGGTTAGGTGTGGATGGCTTTACATGTGACTTATGCTTCTAGTTATGTCTTTATATTATCTAACTGGTTCATGTTGATATAGCTGAGTAATCTTGAATGCGACTTTGTGAGGATTTTTTTTTTCCGATCTTCTATACCCTGTCCTCTCTGCACTCCTAACTTGTCCCATGTTCTGGACGTCATTTATTGATCTAGACCCAATTAGACAGTAAGCGGGCCACTCCAAGACTGCTACTGGAAGTTTAAACATTTTTGGCATATCAGAACAAACTAGTCACAAGGTGGGAAAATGACTATGTTCATGATGACAAGGAATATTGGATGGAGATGTTGAAGTTCTTGAAGAAGCTCAAAATGTTCCTAACTCATTAATCATACTAGAAAGGTACGTAAATAGAGCTTACAATTTGTTGTTTGACATGAATTATGAGTTGTGCAGCGTATGATTTGGTTGAAAGGTTTCAAGGGACCAAATGAAATGTGGACTTGGAGTGTGCAAGGTGAGGGATCTCTATCTATTGAAAGTGCCATTAAGGAAGTCTTAGTACAGGAAATTTAGGTTTGGTGGTGTTATCAAATATGAAAAAAGGTTGAAATTAAGTATTTACCTCAAGCAATAAATGAGGTTCAAAAATTGGGTCTTTGTGCCGGTTGGGCTGAATTTGGGAGGCTTGATGTTGGTGCATGATAATTTTTGTAGATTAAAGGTGTTGAACGTTCCTTGGAGAATTTATGCTGTTGGTGCAAGTTAAGGAGCACTCGGACATTTGTGGCTTCTAGGATTAATGGTTCGTGAATTTGTGTAGGATAGAAGGGGGGCAACCATTCAGATGAAAATGTTTGTAGAGTGTCATTTTTGGTTCAAGGAGGTGCTTGAGAGGTTATGGCAATATGATTTGTTGGTGCAAAATATGACCAATAGTGAGCAAAAATGAGAAACTATGGCAGAGATGAAAGTAAAACCATACTTGAGGGAAAAAAGTGTTTAAAAAAAAAAAAACTCTCTTTATTGCTTGTAGAAAAGTATTTCTGTAGAACAATAAAATTGCGATGCTTTGGGTTTACAACGATATGAGTATTTTTAGACTTACGTGTGCTTATTTTTGCTATTTCGACAAGGAAACCACATCTGTTGTTAGTTGCTAACTTGGATAAATTTCCAAGTTGTAGTTGAATTAGAATTCCTTTATTTCTTTTATTGTAGACTTCTCATGTTATACAAGAAAACAAACTTGATGATGCCAATCTCATAGTGATTGTATCTTAGTCAAATTATGCAAGTCTTTGTAAACATCCATCCTGGATTTCTCAGGTAGAATATAGGCTTCTTGATTCTTTCATCAGCTTGCACAACCGAATTGTGAGCAGATCTTCCCTGTGGCTGAGCCAACTATCCTATGTTTGTGGAGTTGTTTTACAAATTTTCTCTCTCAGGAGCTCAGGCCTATCTTTCGAGCCATGATGTCCTTTTCCTTGAGTTTTGCAAGGCATTAATCAACCATGCCTTCTTCCTTGGGTTGATCTTTTTTCGAATTTTGACACTCTTTAGCTTGGTCTGTCTTTCCTTCTTGGGTTGATCTCCTTCTCTAATATTGGCTCTCGTCAGCTCGTCCTCCCTGTAAGGGTAAGAGCTGATGAGACAACATGGTTCAAGCACAATGAAGAAACTTTTAGAATTCATATAGGTGACTCAAATCTAAGTAAGGTGATGCGAATACCGAGTAGAAATAGTTTCCAACCCAAAAATGTTTCACCATTTAGTACGAAACCATGAAACTAGTAGAGGATTGGCTAATGCTCTCTCTTTATTTTCCGTCATGTCTCATTAGAACCAATATTCTTCAATATGATGTTACCATCTACAATTATTGCTACAATTGTATTCCTAGTATGTCAGTTAAGATGTTAAACATCTCTTAGCATGAGGTATCGCTTGAAGTTGGTACCATAATTCACCATAACGTTCTTTGCTAGTTTTCTTGTATCATATAAGAGAACAACAAATAAATAAGACATGATCATTTCTTGCCAACACTCGCACCATTTGGTGTTGACCACATTGGCATTGGCAAATAATTGCCTACGTTGTGCCTATGCACCAACCCTGCCTAGATGGCTTTGATCACCTAAACATGGCTTTGACACATTGATTACACTGGTATCATTGTATTTACGTAAAAAATTGGATGGTTACACTTTGTAGCTTAAAGAAAATATTGGTACCTAAAGGATCAATGCATCACAATCGTAATCTAGATTTGTTCATGATTAATGAAAGGGTCTTTAAGCATCCCTTATTGCTTTTTATTTTTTATTTTTTGAAAAAAATCATACACAGTAATACAATAGCTATTTGTATTTTCTCAAAGAAGGGTTTTGATAGAGGTATAATTTGTGCTCTATTGGGTATTCATTTCAAAAAGAAAGTGGTGTTTTCTTCATGAAAACTCATATACAGGATTTCATGAACTATTAATGATCAAGAACATTATCTTAACATCAGTTAGGGTATGTTCGATACCTGAGATAAGATGGGATAGGATTATTTTCAATATGGTTCCCATCTTCAGCTGCAAGAGATAGGGTTAAAAATAATCTTAGGCCCACTTTTAATCCCACAGCCATGGGATAAAATAATCTTGACCAAAAGGTTGAGATTATGCCGTCCTAAACTATTTTAATTTTTTTTCCTTCAGTTAGCCTAGTTATGGGACTTGCAACAATAGATCATTTTTTATTTTTAGGTAATTTAGTTTTCTGATGTTATTAAATAAAATATTTTTTTTTTCTGTTCTAATTGTGTGTCCTAAAATACCAGCAAACACATAAGTATTCCACCTTATCTTATCTTATCCTATCGAACCCAATCATGTATTACCTCTTAAGGTCAATAACTAATGTATTGTGGTTAGTACCACATTCTCACTCCTTGCTGATATCTATTTAATCTCTCTATTTACTTCAACCAAAGAAAGATTGTTGAAATCTCTGATGGCTGTCGATGATCCTCAAGCAACCCTTTGTTGTCCAACATGTGTTTTGTTAGCATACTTCCAATTTCTTCAAATCTCTTGAAAAATGTATATTGTGGCATGAATTAATGTCTTGTACAAATGATTTTATTTAATAGAAGTCATTTCAACCATTTAATGAAAATTTAACATTTATTAAATAATTATTTACCTTGGGACCTATAAACAAATATTTTTTTAATTGCTAGGCCATGCCTAGGCTTCGCAACATCTAAGTACGGAAACTATCCTAGAGATCACCTTGGTGTTTTGGGAACACTGATTTAAGTGTAATTGATCCATGCTTTGTCCTACAAAATCTTGCATCTGGAGAAGATGAAGAGATAAGTAAGGTATAGTACGTATAATGGTCACATGCAAAACACATGAAACTTGGAAAACGACAAACATTTTTTGCTAAGTATTTTGTTTTTATTTTCTTTAAAGGTAAAAACTTTGAATCTCAAATGGAAAATAAAACAACAGTAGACTACTATGGAAAAAGTTTACCTACAAAAATATGAAAAGTTGGAACATGGCAGAAACTCATTGTCCCAAGTTCTCTATTTTGCATTTTGAGTACCTTGAAGATGAAAAGTTGCAAAATGTCCTTTTCCAAGAAGAAAGTATAAGAACAAATTGATTGTTGGCCTCAAGAAAGATATGAGTCAACTGATTGTTGGGCTTCTTGAGTTCCTCTTGGTTTCTAACACCTGACATATATACTAATACATGAGTTGATTCAGTAACACTCAATAGTGATACTCAATAATGATATATGTTCTGATATATTAATGGCTGACATCTTTACAGATATGCTATCCAAGACAAACAATGTATCATCTCTTCTTTTCCTAAATCATACAACGAAAGAATACATAAGAAAAAACAGAAGTAATGTTGTGTGCAAAAGTTTTTAACTTTTTAAAACAATAAAACTTGGGAAATGTACGAGTCCAGTTTTAGAAATTAGAAAAATTGGCAAAGGAATCTCCAAAATTTGTCTTAAAAGTACTTTAAACTTAAATTAAGAAATATGAAGTTTTTCATTTACTAAGTTTTCTTACTTTTTGTTGGTAAAGTTTGTGTACACGACTTTACAAATAATTTCTTTTTTGTCTTCTTTACACTCATGATTTTGCCACATAAGAGAGGAGGTGTTTTTGCTTCTGAAGGATGTTTGGTAAAACTGTATCTGGATGTGTATTGTGTTGGTAAATATCTCAGTGATTGCAAAATAAGATGAAGTCAAGAAGCCTAATAATAGATACATTTTACTCAAGGTTAAGGGTTAAGGTTTTTTTTTTTTTTTTTTGGAAATGACATTTCCAAGCTGTCTTCTTCATGTTACTCAAAATGCAAAGTTGGAACACTTGTAAAAATGATACTTTGTTGTTTCCCAAAATTTTATTTTCTTAAAAGTCCTTTCTACATACCGCTCCACTATTGTTTTCCATTCATCTTGGGACTTGACATTTCTCAAGTTTTCATGCTTGTATAAGTGAGATTTCTTACATGTTACTTGACTAATGTTTTCTCTTCTATCTTCCTTAGATGAGTGATTTTGGTACAAAATAGAATATGTAGTTAAAGATGTTGGCTATTGTTTACAAATATGTGAATGAATATCAAGTCTTATTGTATTGGATCGTCTACTAGTGAATATGTCAGGTATTGCAAATCAAGATGATGGTTATATCAGGGTTCTTGTGTTTGTCTACAAGGTTTGAAATTTTTGGGTTTTTGGCTTGCTTCTAGGGATTTTAAGAAATATACTAAAGTAACATTTTTGAAAACCCCAGTTTACAAATATAGTATGTCTTCTATTTAGTTACAAGTATAACATCTTTTGATTTGTAAAAGTACAAAAATTCCCTTTCTAATTCCTAAGCAATTTGCTTTTCATTTGGAATATACTTTTAAGTTTGTGTATGTGCTTTTGATTTTGGATTTTTTTTTTTTGTTTCCTTTGGGCATTTTAGGAATATGTCGGGTATTTTCAATTTTCAAGGATAAATATCTCTGTGTCATTAAAAGCTATTAATGCTCATAATTGTAATTGAACTTAATTTTCATCATGTTTTGCCACCTACAAATTGATGTGCATTGAGCGAAATGTCACCCATTTTAACACAAAATAACTGCCAACATGACTCATATTCTTGCTATTGTGTTGATTTTGTATCATTTGTAATAAGTCTTTCTGTCTTTGTTTGTGTGCTCTGATTCATTTTTTGTAAATTTAGACTCAAACTTCAAACTTTGGAAATGATATTCCCAGGTTTCCTTATCATGGAATTCGGAAAATTACCTCCCCAATGAATTGAGTATCTTGAAAGTGAAAACTATGTCATTTTCCCTTTGGATACCTTAAAAACAAGAAGGGTACCCATACCAACCAACGTTTTGAGTACCCTGAAGATGAGAACAGTTTTGATTTTCTTATTTGGGTAGCCTAAAATTAGAAGTAGCCTAAAATTAGAATAAGTAGTCAACCCAACCAACTTTAATAACCTGAATGTGAGAGCTTTTTGATTTTCTTTTTTTGGGAATTGTAAACAGGAAGACTACCTAGCCTAGCATAGCCAAGATCCTCTAGAATTCGTCTTAGCTTCCCTTGATTTACTTATGTCTTTTAACATACCTTTTATAGAGCAGAAAAATCCATTCAATAGCTTAGATGCATGAGGGAATTTGCATTTGCGGGCATGAAATCTTTACTTCAAGTGAACTTCAAAATTTATGTGCTTGCAAGGAGTTGGCCGTGTGTGGCAACGTATGAGTTTGGATTTTGCATCTTGTGGAGCCCACTACGAGGTTCATCTTAATTCTTTTGGATTGGTGAGGGGATTAATTAGGGCTTTGTCCCAAGCCAAAGGGGCCTTGGTTACCACCTTAAGAGTCTGTACGTACTCAAGAGACCATGGTGGAGAGTATTGATAGACAACTTTATGTAAGGTCGACAAATTTATGTTTTGTGATATTCTAGTTATAAGCACGTGGAGAAGATGTGGTGGGCTAAGGAGTAAGAATTGTTAACTTAGGCCACAACAGGACACATAATTTATTATGAGTAAACTATATTCTGGATTGTGGTAGATGCATGGATTGTATTGTCTTTGTTTGACTTGTAGTATTTTTTGCTGGGTTTATTTTATTTTATTTTTTTCTACTTTCTCTTCATATCGGATAATCTTAATCAATGAAGTAATGTTTTTGCTTAGGAAAAAATAGACATAATGGTAGAACCTATAGATTTATTGTACAAGGATAATAAGAGTACTGGCTATTAAAATGTTGATATAGCTCGTGATATGTTTTGTAATGGGGACTAAGTCCTTATACCTTTGAGCATCATATATCCCTTTGTATATATAGCAAACTCAAGATAATGAAATGCTCATTGGGTATATGTCTTGGTTGTTTGGCTAACTACTCATTCATTTCTAGGTAGTTCCTTTTCAAAGAAAAAAAAAAAAAACTACGAGCAAAGAAAACTTGAATGGTTGTGCGCCATATAGCTCACTTTATATTGAATTTTTTGGTGTTATAGAAATTTTCTAAAACTCTTCCTATTGACTAGTGCTTACCCTTCGTAGTCAACTTAGTGTAGGTTAGGTGATAGGGATAGAAAGTAAAGAAATGTTCTCAATGTAGCATCAAACCATAGAGTTAGTAAAGGAGCACGTAATGCTTTCTCTCTTTCCTAGATCCTCTTCCTTTCTTTCATTGTGTTTAACCAAAATGAGCACTCTTCCATATTATTTTATTATATCCAATTATTGTTACAATTGTATTGCTACCACAATTTACCAACATGTTCTTTGCCAGTTTTCTTATATCGAATAGGGCAACAAAAAGCTTCTTAACTGGTAGGAGGATGAATGGGAACAAGAGTCGCTTTCTGGGAATTAATATAAGCACAACAAAGTGAGCTCTATCGCGGCAGAGATGAAAGTTTCCCCAGGTACATGGCCTATAAATTACCTAGGAATGCCTCTAGGAGGAAACCCGAACAAGACAGGTTTCTGGGAGCCAGTTATAAAAACAATCAGAAAAAGAGCTGCGGGATGGAAGTACAGTTATCTGTCGAGAGGAGGAAGAATGTTGCTGCTAAAATCGATTCTTGAAGCTCTGCCTACTTACTTCATGTTCGTCTTCAGAATGCCAAAAAGGGTTGTTGGAGATATTGAAAAACAGATGCACAACTTCTTGTGAAAATCAGAAAATGCATCAAGGGGCCAAAATTTGGTAAAACGGCATTAGGTTTGTAAAGACATGATGAAGGGAGGGCTGGGCATGGGAGGGATGGTCAAGAAAATATGACCTTAAGAGGTAAATGGCTGTGGAGGATGATGGAACAACCAAAAACCCTTTGGGCCAAAGTGATCTGAAGCATTCACGGATCCAAGTCTTTTGGGAGAGAAGTTGGTCTAAACAGAAAATGTAGTCATAAGGCTCCTTGGAAGGACATGTCCAGCCTATATGACAGATTTAGACCTCACATTATATGGAAAGTGGGCAAAGGTGACAATGTGAGATTTTGGGAAGACACATGGTGTGGTAGGAAGAAATTACGGGACAAATACCCCCAACGTATACAAATTGTCTAGAAGGAAGGGTGGAACCATAGCAGCTTTCTAGACTTATATAGATGGGAACCCCCAATGGGGTTGGAACCTGCATCTCAGCAATAATATAGGGGACAACCACATGGAAGAGTTGAGTGACCTTCTAAGCTCTTTGCATGGATTCCAGATCCAAGAGATAAATGAAGAAGACACCCCAAAACAGCCTTCAGTTCTTCGTGAAATCTTTCAAAAATCACATATTAGATCGAGACTCAAATAGGACCATCATTCCAACAGACTTTATATGGAGCTTAAAAGCCCCTATGAAAGCCTGGATCTTAGTGTGGCTAGTGAGCTTAAACAAGCTCAGGACCCTAAATAACATTCAGAAACGACACCCCAACCATTATCTAAATCCTTCCATTTGTATTCTTTGCCGGAATAGTGGGGACTTAGTTTAGCACATTTTCGGGGAATGCAAGCTAACACAAAAATTGTGGCATCAGTGAAACCACCACCAGCAGCAAATTCTCTTTTTCAGACTCCTAAAAGGGTTGTTGCAACAAATCTTCATCAGTTTTGGAAAGTGATATTGGCGGCTATTTGGTATAGTATATAGGAAGAAAGAAATGCCTGCATCTTTTTAGACAAAAGTAATTTGGACCGGCTTATATGGGAGAGATCAAATATTCTTTTTGCTACATGGATCTCAGTTTCTAAATTAGGAAAATGCTACAAATTTGGAGAGTGGTTTTGTGACGGGGGGAATATATTACAATCTTTGTAATTCCTTCCGCCGGATATCTCATCCGGTTTTGTAATTATCTATATTATTAATAAAGTCTTTGTTTCAAAAAACAAAAAAAACAAAAAAGACAACGAAAAGCTAGAGGGATTGTGTCAAGCATGAAAGAATTTCTCTTCAAAAGGCAAAGGTCAAATGGCTCAATGAAGGAGATGTGAACTCTAGATTCTTCCATTCCATTCTTAACCATAGGAGCTGCGACTTAATATCTTCAATTGTGACTGAAGATGGTGTGACTATTAAGGAAGAGAAAGTGGTTGCTAATGAGATTATTCACTAGTTTTAGATAGCTTATTCTCAAGATGTAATTACAAGAGGGTGATTGAGGGTCTCGGTTAATGGCCAATCTCAAGTGAGGAGAGAGTTTGGCTTGATTAGCCATTTAGAGAGGAGGTAAAGGGTGTAGTGTGTGACTGTAATACTTGAATGCTCTTGGTCCATTTAGTTTCATGTTGTGTTGCTTCCCCAAAGCTCAGGGAACAATTAAGATTGATATTATGATGGTCGTGAATGCATGCTATAGAAATGGTACCATCGACAATGTAATCAATGAGACTCACATTTGCTTGATTTCGAAGAATGCAGTGCAAGGCTTGTTAAAGACTATTAACTTCTAAGTTTTGTTTCTTGCATTTATATGATCATTCTTAGGTTCTTTCTATAAGACTTCACATCGTCCTTTCCAAGACTATGAGAAAGTCTTAGTTTTGCCTTCATAGAGAGGTGTTAAGTTATCGACGCACAACTAATTACTAATGAAGCCTAGGAGGATTAGGTTTTGGGTGTTCCTAGTGTAGTGCTTAAGTTGAACTTTACTAAGGCACATGACACCATGGATTGGGACTTCCCTGAGATGGTGCTAGGAAAAGCTTTGGGGGAATCTGTGTATCTTGGATGATGAGATACATTATGTTTGTATCTTATTAACTTTTTAGTAATTATATTCCCAGGGGCAAATTTGAAGTGGGGGAGAGGCCTATGTTAGGATGATCCTCTGTTACTATTTTTGTTCACATTGGTAGTGGATGTGCTAGGCAAACTTATGACTAAAGCTTTTATATTTAATGTCGTAAGTGGTACAAAGTTTTGTTGTTGGGAAAAATGGTGTGGAAGTTTCTTGTCTCTAGTTTGCAACTAATACATTGTGTCTTCTACAGGGAGAAGGAGGGATGCAATGTCATGACCACTATCTAGAATCTTCAATGTTTAAGTAAATGTCAAATGGCAAGGATCAACATAGACGTAGGTGTTCTCATGAGGCTTGTTAATGATGTTGGATGCTCAATGGGAGTTGGCTGATGCAGTTTTTGGCATCCAAGGACCAACAAATTTTAGGAGGTGGTGGCCAGGAGGCTAGAAAGATGGAAACAAGCTTTTCTCTCTAAAGGAGGAGAATTGACTTTGATTTGATTGGTTTCTACTTAGTATTACTAATTACTCAATCTCTTTCCAAAATCCTTGAAGGTGTTGTAGATTTAATAAAAGAGAATTAAGCAACTCTTTTGGGGCGTTTATGGGAGGAATGAGTTAAGGTATTGGTCAATTGGAGGATAGTGCAATTGCAATGGAGGAGGGGTGGATCATATATTAGAAACAAGCTTTTCTTTCTTAAGGAGTACAAATGACTGATTCCTTTGCTTCTACGTACTATTCCTACTTATTATTTGTCTCTTTTCAAAATCCTTAAAGGTTTTGTAGATTTATTTATTAGAGAATCAAACAATTCTTTGGGGCCGCTGATGAGAGAAATGGGTTGAGGTATTTGATCAATTGGAGGATAGTGCAAATGCAATGGAGGAGGGTGGATTAGATATTGGCAATATCACGAAAAGTAGCATCTCATTATGTGCAAAGTAGTTGTGGAGGTGTTACATGATTGCTCATCTTTGTGGATTAGGGTTGTATGAAGACAATGCAATTGCAGTGGAGGAGGGTGGATTAGATATTGGCAATATAACGAAAAGGAGCATCCCCTTATGTGCAAAGTAGTTGTATAGGTGTTACATGATCGTTCATCTTTGCGGATTAGCGTTGTAGTTTGGAGAAATGGTTGGGGTTCCTTATGGAGCTGTAGTTTTAACGTTTGTCCTAGTTCTGGGAGAGCCACATGAAGTGGTTCATGGAAGTTGTCTTTGTCAGTCCTATTTTGTAGAATCACATTTCCTAAGGTTGGAACTAAGAAGCTATATAATTTTGGGGGAATGTTTGAATTAGCCCTCCCTCACTAGCCTCTATAGGACTTTTCTTTCTCATAATTAACCAATAGTGGCCTTTGCAGAGTTCGACACATACATTAATGCTTCCAACCCCCTATCATGGAATTTCCATTTGTCTTTACTTGATAGTATAGCCTTGACTAACCAAATCGACCATTTCTCATGGATTCTAGAATCCAATGGATTATTTTGGTGCAAATGTCTTTGTAGAGCCTTGACCACTATTCCTCAAAAAAACCTTGTCTCCTTGGTCCTATAATTTGAACACGTAATTGCCTTCAAAGGTAAACATTTTTGGTTGGCTAGGTGTCCATTAAAGATTGAATACAATAGACGTGCGGTAAAAGAGATTCCTTCTTGTTGTTATCTCCCCAATACTGTGAGTTGTGTTTGAAGGAGGGTGAATCTTTGGAGCATATTTTCTTGAGATGCTTGTTGGCCCAATTCTTTGGGAAAGATGGAGTCAATTCTAAGGGGGCAAATTTTTTGTTCATCTACCTCTCGACAATTATGTATTGTTCCCCTTATCTTTGATAGGGTTGTGCAAATGTAGAGATGTGGCGATGATTATAGCTCATGCTACATTGTGGACCTTATTGGAAAGAAACACGAGGTTTATTCGTGGTCATAATGTGAGGTGCCTTTTTTTTTGTTTTTTTTAACAAGGTTGGGGGGAAGGGGGGCAAGATGTACATTTTAGTACCCTATGTTTTATTAAAATCTTTATTTCAGTTAAAATAAAAGACTACTAATAGGTAAGACATGATAAACGACATCACTCACTACCAACATTGGCATCATCCAACGTTCTCAAATTGGTATTACTACTTGTTTTGATCTTTATGGCTTCTTTGATTGGATGCTTGTAATGATAAGTAAGTTGGAGAACGGTCTCAAAAAAATGAAGATTGAGTGGCACCATTGCTAGAATTGAAGAAGGTTGAGATAATGACACGACATGGAGAAGTTGTGACAATTTGTGGAGGCAATGAGCAACACAATATAGTTTTTATCTCATACAAGACAAGAACATTGCAACATGATTGTATTGACATCATTGTGAATGATCATAACAACATATATGATCAATTGTATGATTAGGCAATCGTGAAAGGTCAATCGAAGATCAATAATGTTAATAAAGTAGACAAAGTCGTTTTCAATCCCCAAGATTTACAAATTTTTCATGGATTCCATGGTAGAGATTGAGCAAAACATGATAATTATGGAGATCGTAACGCCCTTTAGTTGGAATGCTAGATCTAACACAAGCAACAAAATCTTTTTGTCTTGTGTTCTCTCCTTTGGATCAGGGTACTTGGACACCTTGTTGCAAGGGAAATGATGACGATGGCAAAGGAGCAAAAATTGCATCGAAATATGCTAATATTTAGGTCATGGGTATTGATCTAGTTGTAGGCTTAAACAGCTAGTTGACCATCAAAACTGTATCGAAATTTGATAATATTTTACTCAAGTTTCATATCAAGTTGTATTGGTTCTTGTTTCAAAGGTTGAAGAGCAAGTTCAATGCAATGGTTTTGTTACAGTTTGAGAACTTGGAAATGAATGAGCAGATAATGCTAAAGGGGCAGAAGATTGGTGTGGCCATATATTTCTTGATGAGAAGCAAATGCTCTCTTCAGTGGGCAATCTATAATCTCCTCGGCAAAGGCAATTCTCTATTCTTGACTCGTGACAAAACCCACTAATGTGATAAGACCAAAAGCAATCTTCGAGCTAGCACAAGTTCACCTTTGAACTTGTTAATGGAGTTCAAGGAGTTGGAGGTGCTACGTAAGTGTGGGATTGAGTCAAATATGAAGGTGCTTGACATGTTTGACGTAACTTTCAGAGCTATAACAGTGATAGACGAGCAAGAATAAAACATGTAGTGCTTCAAAATTGACGAAGGGATTTGGATGGTAGATTTGAAGCTTGGGATTGGAGCGGATTCATGGTTTGTGGATTTGGTGGTGAAACTGGTGATGAAACTCTTGTACTATTCCAAGAAGTAGCCTCGCTTTTTGTGTTGGCTAGATACAATAACAGATTGTCAGATCTTTAACTTGAAAGGATTAACATGTGTTGCAATGAAGCTTTTATCGAGTGCTACTCTTCAAGAGTCGTTCTCATGGATCTAACACTTGGTACAACGTATAGTATCAGATGTGGACCACTCAAAGCAAGAGCGAGAGAGAAAAAGGAATTTGCACGAGGCAAAATGATCATTGATCGAAACTCAACACCAAGCGTTATCGGCCTTTGCCTCCTAAATTGATGTCATCCTCCTTTGGCTATTGTAGGAGTAGCTAAGCCATGTCATTGTCTCGTAAACCTTGAAGTCGATTATCAATGGGAAAATTTTCTATCGTGACTGCAACTCGTGATTAAGTTTCAACACTTGGCTCTTCTTTGTTAGCAAAAAGCAATTGTTGTCTTGTTTGCATTGTTATTATTGTGCTATATTGACGTTTGTGACAGTTAACATTAATGAGGAGGGTTTTAGATTGTTGTTCTTCAATTTGGCATTGACAATGATGGTGAGCCTTGATATGGGTGGTTTGATCAACATGTCTTGTATGATGGTACACATAGATGAGTTTGCACTGTCGAGGAGGAAAGGGGAGAAGATCATGGAGTTTTCATAGAGGCGGGTCTCAAGGATGTTTGTGGAGGTGATGAGATCAATAGGTGATGGCAGTGGAGATCATCATCAGAGCTATAAGGAGTGGATGGAGAGAGTTTAAGTGTGGGCCTACGGAGTTTGAGTTTGAAATGTGGGGTACTCAGTCATACCTTCAACATTTAGAACAAGGTTGATATTAATTGGGGGAGTAATGGATTGGAGTTGGTGATGCTTAGGTTAGTTTGTGATGGTGGTATAAATATTGTGTAGAGTCATTTATTATTCTTTACCTTGCCTTTGGTGTGAGTTATATCGAGCCCTCTTGAATTAGTTGGTTATATCGAGATTTTAATAAAATTTTGATTTGCATTTTGGCTTCTTATGAGGATTTTTAAGTTTGTGGGAAATAAAGCATAAGATTCTTTTTTCAATGTATTTATATTTATGTGATTGTATAGCTTCAAGTTTGAATTTGTTTTGTCGTTGGCTTGGTCCTCATCAAATAAGGAGCATCCTAGCTGAGGTGGCATAACATGATATGGTTATGTTTCAATATATATAGATGACTTGTTTGCCTTGGTGAATCTCATGTGATAAGTGTGCAACTGAGTTGGGTAGATATATTGAGATTTTAATAAAATTTTTATTTGCATTTTGGCTTCTTATCAAAATTGTTTAGTTTGTGGGAAATAAATTAGGAGGTTCTTTTTTCCATGTATTTTCACTTATGTGACTTTATAGCTTTAAGTTTGAATTTGTTGGTCCTCATCAAATAAGGAGTAGCCTAGTTGAGGTGGCATGACATGTTGATTTTGTGTCAATATAGATGACATGTTGGCCTTGGTGAATCTCACATGATGAGTATGCAACTAATGATTTTTTGGAAAACACGAGTAGATGTTGGCTTAGTTGCTCAACCTTAGTCACAAAATCGTGGGCAAGCATATGGAGGCTGACTCATAAAATAGCTTAGCCCAAAGTGGAAATCAAAAATCCTAAATGAGCACATGGAGATCAAGATTCGGAAAACAACTCGGTCAACCACTAGACGTCTTCTCATGTGGCGATGGTTAAGGATCTAAACAACTTGGCCTACCATGCACATTGGGTACATTACACAAAATTGTAAGTCAACAAAAACAAATTACATCCAATGTCTTTTGACTTCACATTAGAACTAGAACTCCCATTTATTGATGCATATTACACATACCACAATAACACATCTAGTTCTACATTTCAAAAAACAAAGGAAAGAACAAAATCGCAAAAGAGCATTTAAAAAACAAAAAATGATTTCGCAAAAAAAAAAAAAATCAAATCAAATGAGCATAAAAAAAAGCAAGCTGTTGGCGAGGTTACTGTTCTTCGTCGAAGTTGTCGTGAGTTCTGGGAGATCGGAGTAGCTTAAGAGAAAGTCAAGCTGGAGGGGCTATAGATAGAAAGAATCTTTGATAGAGAGGGAGAGAGAGAGCAAAGAGAGATTTGTAGAGAGAGGAGAGCAAGAAATGCAGCTACAAAGTGAGTTGAGAAGTGGGTTCTAGACATGGAATGAAAATTCTTTGAAATTAGATGAAATAATTCAGATTTTCTGGCTATCGAACCTGAGTCTAGTTCAAAAAAAAAAAATTTACAAAAAATCGACAACTTTGAAGATTTTAACGAAATTCGTGAAAAATTTGAAGATTTTGGTGAAATTCGTGGAATATACAAATAAATAATATATAATTCTTAACATGTACAACAAACACTAAATCTTGTTAATGTTAAAAGATAAGTTTGAAACCATCATATTTATACTTTTATATTTGTTTTCATCATTTGTAATAGAATTTATGCATATTTTTGTATTAACGTTGAATTTTTTGAACTTCTCTAAGTTGACAAATTTTTACAGAACTTTTTTCGAATTTCTCGAACTCTTTGAATTAATTCTGATTTTAGAAGGTCGAAGTTTGAGGCAAAGTTAAATTTTCGTTCGCTAGTTGTAGACGAGAGAGGAAGAGTTGCAGACTTGCAAGAGAGAGAGAGAGAGAGAGAGAGAGAGAGAGAGAGAGAGAGAGTCGTGAGGTGTGGCTACAAAGAGACTTGTAGGGAGATCTGGAGAGAGAAATGCAGCTACAAAGAGAGTTGAGAAGAGAATTGCAGACAAGTTGAGGTATAGCTGAATATAGCATGTCAAGTCATGTCAAGTCAAGCGCTAGGTTTAAATGGAAAAATAATTTTTTTGAAGCTCTTTAACTTTCTAACAATTTCCAATAGCCCCTTCCAGCACCTAGACGAGGGCCTAGGCTTTGGGAGGGCGACGTTGACAACACTGCTTGGTTCCACTTCTTTTGGTTCCTCTTTGTTTCATTTTTCTTAATGCATCCTAAATGGACAGTATGTTCCGATATGTGTCCTTACTTTCTGGAAATGGACTTGTTCCTATTACTTGGAATGAGAAAAACAAGGGGTGCTCCTGATGTGAGTCTTCTATTGTTTCTTTTTATTTTTCTTTTCGTGTATCATATCCTAAATGGAAGTTATGGTACTATGGCTTGATATGAATCTTTGAGTTTCTGAAAATAAATGTGGTCCTAGTAGTTGGTGCATGCTTTTCTTCCTTGACCTTGACTTTCTTCAAGTAGCTCATAAATCTCAGTTTATTTTGAAGTTCCTTTTCAATTCTAAGCTTTTTTCCTGAGTTGCGTGTAATACCCACACAATACCCAGTATCTGTTTAATCCCGACCTGTTCAAGAATGCTTCCTGACGCCCTAGGCACAGTAGCATTGCTTTGGAAATCTGGAAATTGAAAATATAAGTGTATATAATTGCATACATGTATACACATGTACGGATAGATATATTTTCATTGCTTCTGCTGCATCATACTCTCCCCATGGGTTAGTTTTGCTATTGTAGTTCTTCACATTCATTATTTCTCTTTGTTTTTGCAGCCGGGAGTATGTACTGCTGCACGAAAACTCTGCTTAGTGACAAGTGCAGATTTGATATTTGGATTCAAGAGGTCATGTCGCGAAGATCCCAGTCCTCTTTGGCCAATGCAACAACTTCTTTGTCTGCTTTATTTTCCCAAATCTACAAAATACTCATGTTGTGCCACACCCAGGAATCAATTCCTCATTCTGAGAGGAGCATCTCATATTCTCCTGGCTCGTAGAGATGATGCCAGACTGCGTGTTTTGGGGCATTTTGACATATCTGAATTATGTGTAACCCAATGGATTTCATGTGTTGTATTGAATATTGTTGAACAGGTATTGAAGCAAATTTTGAATGAACACATTGGTCGTTCTACAATTCTAAATGCTTTATTTAAAATTGGAAAGGAAGTGCTTTACATCATAAAAGTACTTTCTCATATGTATATGTTCTGTTTTCAATCTCTTATGTTATGCAATTATCTCGCGTCTTTCTTTTATGCGCATCTTCTACCCTACAAATTATAGAAACGAGGAGACGTATCTTCCATCAAAATTTATCTTCTTTACTTCAAAATGTTAAAATTAATGTGGGAATTTCATGTAGAAATGTTGTTCCATGTGGACTTGGGAACATGTAACTTTTCAAATATTGTTGTTTTTTTTTTGTGAAATTTTTTTGGCTAGAATTGAGACTTTCGTTTCTTAGTGAAAGGCAAAACGTTAATTTTGCGCATGAGTAGAGTTTGAATTATCAGGAACGAGAACCCAGTTTTTCTTTCCTTTTTGATATTATTTTTCTTTTTTTTTTTTTTTTTGGGTTAAGGTATCAAATATTAGTCTTCCCATTCACAGACAGAAAGGAAGTTAAAAAAAACCCTATTGGTCCTAGGAAAACTTATTAAAAAAATAAAAAAATAAAAATATTTTTAAAATTTTTTTTTGTAAATTCAAAGGACCATAGCTTTGGGAAGCTATATGCCCTTTTGGGTTTTAAGAATAAAAGCAAGTTAAAGCAACAATTTACATGCATTACATATTCTATTACTTACGTAAAATTGAACGATCTATAAATTTGATTGACTTAGATCGTAAATTTTGAAAATGATGTAGTTAAATTAGTATCTGATTATTCCCTTGTGAGACGGTATAACATTAACCTTTTTTTGATATAATTAGCGGTTAATTATTTATATTTATTGAATATATTTATTTAGGTTTTGCTAGTGACAAAACTATGAACCCAATTCAGTATATTTTAAGTCCAATAATTAGAATTAAAGAAATAGACAAAGATAGATTTTGTACACAATAGCAAAAATCAACAATTGCATGAGTGATAGAAAAATTGAAAAATGAAGCTGTATAGTCTTTAAAAAAGGAAGTGACATTCAAAATATTAAATATTTATGACTAGTACTTTCCTATGCATGTATTTTACCAGGTAATGCATATCCAAGCAAATGTCATTAAATTATAGCAAAAACTTTGATAATGCAGCAAGTATTCTTCAATAAAAAATCTTAAATTTAGGATTACTCTTGATGTATACAAATTACATTAAACAAAATATAAAAAGCACATTATAGGAACAACAACAAGATTTTGGAGAAAAGGTCCTAAAATTATATTATTTTTAGTAATTGATCTTTAATATCTCCACTAATCTTTTTATGAGAATGAAATGAGTTTGCTATTCAAATATTGTATTTGTGTGTTATCTATTGTCAAGTACACAATGAAAATAATTTTAGTCATAACTTATTTAAAACTTATGACACAGCAAACTTTTCTTGATGAAGCTCGACAAACGATTATTTGTGCTATCCGTGTCATGATCGTTAAATGACTTTAAAAAAAAACTTCAAAAATAAAATTAAAATGATTAATTGTCCGCAAAAGTACTTCTAATTAAAGAGCAATTATCTTTAGCGCCTAATTAATTAAATAGAGATTCCATTATTACCAACAAAACCAATAAATAAAGGCAAAAATATTACCCAAAATGCTAGACAAAGTTCATGCAAAACGGGCATATCAACCTATGATTCTGACCAAGTACAACGCATTGTTCCACCCTCAAAATCTTTCTAAAGATGCATGCAGAACGATCCAATCCAACATATATCTCCCCTTCTTCTTGTCTCCGCCCTTTTGCAGCAACACAACAGCTCTCTCATCATCATCATCATCATCATCATCTTCTTCTTCTTCTTCTACTTCTTCTTCTTACCATTACTTTATCTCTCTGATCAGCAGTTTCATCTCATAACAATGGAACTGTGGGAACTCCCTGAATCCGTCTTTGTTCTTATTGTTGCTTGGCTACCTCTCGCTGATGCCATGAGACTTTGTTCTCTCTCAAAACAATGGCTCAACCTTTGGCTTTATACCAAGTTCATCGAGATCGATCAGTCCAAGATCATCCCAACCGATCGATCAGACCAGCAACGTAAGTCCGAGATGGCAAGAAGGAGAGCCTCCTTTGTCGGTTATGTCCGTGGAATGCTACCTCGCTTTGTCGAACCGGAGTTACATAGTTTCAAACTTAAACTCTCTTACTTCCCAAGGGAAAAGGCTTTCGTGGACGAGTTGCTCGGTTTTGCCATTACAAAGAAGGCCAAGGAACTTCATCTAGACTTCGCCGATGAAACAACGATAGAAAAGTTTCATCGTTCTACTAATTACCTTGAGATCGAGACGCTTTGTTCCGTCTTCCATGTCCCAAGTTTCCTTAACCAAGGAAATGATTCTTTAAGAGTTTTGAGCTTATGTTATTGCAGCTTGAAGAACTTCTCCTTCCAAGGGTACATGGATCAACTGATTAGCTTGTCACTGAAAGGGATGTTCCTCACAGAACAGATGGTGAATAACATTGGAGACAAGTGTTTAGTATTGGAGGAACTAAGTTTGGTGGATTGCAGGATTTATGGAGTGTTGAGAATTTCTAGTGGATGGTCAAGGCTTCAGAGATTAGTTGTTAAGGTGGCTAAGCCTTTCTTGAATGGGCTTGAGGTTTTTGCTCCAAAAATTAAGTATTTGGAGCTTTCGGGAGTGATAAGGTCGATTGGAATGGGCAATTTACAAGAACTGTATGAGGTTCTTTTTGATTTTGAGAACCAAGCAAAGGCCAGTTATGGAGCGATTAACATTATTGATCTTCTTTTGGGTCTGAAATGGGTGAGAATTTTAACATTGACTCATCATTTTCTCAAGGTATGACATCTCCACAAATAATCTTTTTATTTATTTATATTATTTTGTTCACCTCTTTTACTATCCGTTTTGTGAAAGTAAGAATTAATTTAAAGTCATAGTCAATCTTCCTTGATTGGGATAAATAATGAAAGATAAAATTGGTCAGAGTTTACTTAAAACTCATGACTTCACAACATGCCCACATAAACATCTATGCCAATTATGGTCCACTTGAACTATTTAAATTTTGGGTCATAAATGATCTTTTAAACCTTGCTTTATAGTATTAAACCTTGCTATTGTAGTACTACAACATATTTTTGTAAGGGGAGTGTAAAATTAACCGTTGCGTTACAACTTTTACGCAAATGAAGTATTCCTAACCGTTAAATAAGAACATGCCTCGAAATGTGAAACACCTACTTATCTGATGTTTGATACAAATACACTAGTTACTTTAGTATTTTATCTTAATTAAATATTAGTTTGTCCTTTGCATGATTCTTTTTTAGCACAATTATATATTAGGGTTTTTTTTTGCCTTTTGGCTTTCGTTATTGTTGCATGAAATGTTCTTGATTGTGGTTAAATGAACCCCTCTTATAATATTTATTCTCCATACACTCTAACTTTTTTTATTTCAAAATTTTCAAACTACCTTTGTTATCATCATTGTCATTTTCTTGTTCTTTTTCCTGGTCTTTTACCTATGGTATCTTCACTAACATTTTTTTGAGAGTAAAAAAATAATCTACAGTTTGGGTAGCAATGAAGTTGCGTAGTCCTGTGAACAATCTTTCCTGATTAGGATAAATAATGATAGATAAAATCTGGTCTCAACTCATTTAAAGGTCAACCTAGCAAAAAAACTGCCACGCAAATAGCTAAGCCAACAACTACTTGAACTACCTAAACTTGGGTCATAAATGATCTTTTATACTTAGCTATTGTAGCACAACATAATTTTTTGAGGGGAGGGTTAAATTAATCATTGCGGTTACATTTTTTTATATAAACACAATATTATATTCATTAGATGAACACGTATATCCCTTAAAATGTGAAACACTCACTTGTCTAATAGTTGATACGACTATAGCGATTAGTTCAATATTTTCCTTTTTCTATTTGTTACTTGTTGTCGGAATAATTTTTTTTAAGCAAAATGCTATATTAGGGTCTTTTTTTTTCTTTTTAAGTTTTGTAGCATGTAAAATTTTGTAAGTATGGTTAAATGAATCCCTCTTATAATATTTAACCACAAAAATTTTATTTTTGTTGTGATTTTCAAACTACTGTTTATCTTCTTCTTCCCTTTTTAGGAAAAAAAAACTTTAAAAATATTGTTTGAGACCTATTTTTATCTTTTATTTGTTATTTTTATAAAAGAAAAATAAAAGTAAAAAAGAGGGTAGTTTTAAGAAAATCACAACAAAAAAGGGAGACTAGAGTAATTAAACATATAGGTGGGGTTTAGTTAGTCACAATCAATTTTCTCTGTAAATATATATTTTTTAATTTCGCCAATAAGAAAATGATCATATATTATTCCAAGAAATGAAGGAAGTCCATTTCATTATAAACAAAAAAAAAAAAATCGTAGATAGCTACAGACTTATTGAGGAAAAATTAGATTCCTGTCTAATGATTAAAATCCGTGTACATGCCATATATTTAAGGATATGTCACACTTCCTCAACCCTCTTTTTCAAAATAATGGAATCTTCAAAGATAGATGATTAAGCATGTGTAAAAATATTTGTCATATAAAAACCTAAAACCTAAATTTTAAACCTCATAAGTTTAGCTAGAAACATCTTGATGTTCATTAATTGGGTAAAAGTGAATCACATACATTACTGCAAACCTAATCTTATAGGAAAATAGGGAGTTACATATAGTATGATGATCTCTCTCTCTCTCTCTCTCTCTCTCTCTCTATATATATATATATATATATATATATATAGTTCATACAATACTCTCTTAAATCCTTACCTTATACAACTAAATAGTTAAACAAATATGGCATTCTAAACCAAAGAACTTTGCTCTTTTACGAATATAGTGCACTCAAATAATTTGATTAGTAACTTTTTTTTGGAATCCTAAGTTTTCTATTTAAAATTAGCATGCAAGATGCTTTGTCAATTCATTCTTGTTTAGGTTCTTCCCTCTGATGATGATAAGTTTCGTGAGCTTCCCTTGCTAATGACACATCTCAAGCATTTAATAGTGAAGACAAGCTTGGAAGGAAGTTCCCTATTTGGCGTCTTGGGTTTAATAAGAAGCTCGCCTCATTTAAATTATATAACCATCCAGTCTGAATATGACAATCCTTATCTCCATGTAAGTATATCAGTGGTCACATGATTTGCTAAACCTCTTCAATTTTAATTATTGACTAATTCCTCTCATACATATGTACTATATTGATGCACATTATATGTAATTAATTACTAATTATGGTAATTTCTATGTTTTCTTTGTTCTTGTATATGAATGACTAAGGAGGTCCCATTCTCTCAATATCGGCGCAAGACGGTGAAGACGTATAGGCCTTCTAGGTTTCCCTATTCTTCTCTCAAGGCAGTTAGATTTGAAGGGTTTTTGGGAAACACTGATCAAATGAACTTACTGGAGTTCTTGCTAAGGAATGCATTGTTCTTAGAGAAAGTGTTCATCTTCTTTCCAAGACTCATTAATCTATCAAGGGATGAAATTTCTTCCCTAATCACATGGACAATCGAAGAGCTTGAGAAGTTTGAGCATGCCCCTCTACAAGTTGAAGTAGTGTTTCAATCTAACACCATAGTGCCCAACACAATTGATTAAGCATGTTATATATTTTCCAAAAAGATTATCTTTAAAAAAAACAGTGAAAAGTGCTAATCTAACTGTTGGATCATTTTCTACAAACCTTATGATGTGAACATCTATTCACCAAATGATCACTGGGTATTATAATAGTTGCATAAAAATTTAACTACAACAATTTGATTCGCATTTTTCATGTTTTGAAGATAATCCTATGGAAAATATATATTACTAATTTATCTTTTGTTGTTTTACATTATAAGAACAAAGAGCTACAAGAGGGGTCTTGACTCAATTGTTAAATTCATCAGTACCTAGCATGCATGTTATGTATATCATGATATTAGCTTTTTCTTTAATTACTTCCTTCTTACACAAAATATAAGAATGATAAGTGTTTTTATGTGAGCTTGAAGATGCTAATGCATGGTAATACACATTGGTGATATTCCTGTTGAGAAGTAATAAGCTATTTGCCAATGTGTGATTCAATACAATTTAAACGTGATGGCACATTAAACATGCAACTAGGTCATGGGTCCAACAAATTATATAGAAGTGTTCAATAGATTCCACTATAGGATAACTCAAGGACACCATAACTATGGTTACATATATAAGCCCTATTTGGGATCATTTTTGCATTTTTACTCAAAAAAAATTATATCTTTTCTTATGGTAATTGATAAAGGCAGAAGTAGGATGGAGGGATCTTTACAAAATAGTTCAAGATTTGCATTTACATTATATAAAAATATGTACATTTCATATAGTATCCAAATCACCCTTGCCAAGACTTACATAAATTATAAATTATAAAAAAATATATTAAATGTATAAAAAAATAATACAAATTACAATTGGAGGTTAGGTTGAGTCGACATAACTCAATCCCCTTAACTAGAGGTCTTGAATTTAAACCTTAGATATGGAAACAATTATGTTGGAAAACTTGAAAGGTGATTAGTCTCAAAGTGCATGTAAAATTGGATTGAGGACATACTGTGAGAAACCAAATAATAATAATAATAATAATAATTATTATGATAATAATAACAATAATAATAATAATATTAATAATAATTATTATTATTATAATGCATATTAACCTTTAAGAGGTATTAGCCTTTAATAATAATAATAAGAGTCACAATAAAAATGTTGAGACCCCTTCCCCAGGCCAAAGGGCGACCCGACCGGCACGGCGGCTCAACAAACTGACTCATCGAATCGAGTCCTCCCAGCTGCCGTTAAGTCTTTCCAACCTCGACATCCATG